>VDFB02027658.1:0-49060 GCA_007258455.2 Sequoia sempervirens | reverse complement strand
GAAAGCACACCAAACACATAAGGGATCTATGGATTTGGGGTCAATATGTTCATTGCTGCACTATTTGTATGAAAGACTTAAAAAATGTCACCATTCCCCAAAGCACATAGAACTAGAAGAATGACACAAAGAGAGCGAAACCAAAAAAAATGCAAGTTCGATTTGGGTCAACATGGAAGATACATTGCATTCTCAATGACTTGCATCATCCCCAAGAGGAAAAGATAGGAGAAATATAAATGAAAATGAAAAGGTTACAAAAAATTAAAAATATTTTGGGTCAACATGAAGGATACATTGTGTTCTCAATGCTTTGCATCATCCCCAAAAGGAAAACACAAAAAAAGAGAAAAATACAAGGACCTTCTGGGTCAACATGGAAGAGACATAGGGCATCTATATGCTTTGCATCATCTCCAAAAGGAAAACACAAAATAAAAAGAGAAAAAGACAAGGATGCATGACAAATAGAAGAATAGAGGTACAAATAGAAGAAGTATACAAAGAACCTCAAACATACGTTATAGGGAACACGATACACACATGAAAAGGAAAAAAAAAGAAAAAAAATAAAAAAGAGAAAAGAAAAAAGAGGTTAATAGGTGAAATGCATGTAAACCATCTAACAAGTCATCCACCTCCCAATCATGTTTAGTGTAAGGTGAGGGCGGTTGACTATTCAAAGCAAGAATTGCAAGCATCGAACTAGGAGTGGTACCAGGTTCTTCACTTGATGGAGAGGATTTATCATTTAAGATCATTGTAGATGAAAATAAAAATTTTATATTATTGTGTATTTTTTCATCTATTTTTGAAATCTCCACATCCTCATCATCATCAAGATTGATGACATTAGGAGAATGAAGGGTGATTTCTAAGGATGGATGTATCAAAAGTTGTGGTTGTTGGATTTGTTTAGTTTGTTGTGAAGGTTGTGTTGGAAAATATTGTGGTAGGTTAGGAGGAGGGTGGTCATCTATGGCTTCTCTCAAAGGTAGAGGTTGATTGTCTTTATTTTTTTATATTCCAAACTAATGAGAAAGGAGACAACGATGACACCTATGTTTCCTAGCATCATGGTTCCATTTAATTCAGTTTTGGAGTTGTTCAGGTGTAAGAGAAGATTGAGTTAACATAGGTTCATTTGCTTCCAAAGAAGGAAGAACATAAGAAACCGAAGAAGATGGGTCAACCACTTTATCTTTTTCTTTATACACTTCTTTAATGTGTGGTGGTATGACATGATTGGTTTTATTTTCCCTTGGTCATTGAAACGATGCCAGTGAAGTTTCTAAGGGTGGTTGTTTAGGAGGTTATATGGTTTTATTAATGTATGACTCAAGTTGAAGCATGGTTTCATTTATGATAGGAGGTGCAGAAGTGGATGGGGACATGCCACAAAGAGACAATTCAATTATTTTCTTAGATTTGATCTTTTAATAGGCTAGGAAAAAGAAGTCCTTTCAAGGGTTGATGGGTTCCATGGGTTTAGGCCAAAAGGCTTCTAAGGAAAAATTTCCTTTAAAGGATAAAGGATTAAATCCACTATGATGTAAAGCAAATATTTCCTTGCCATGTGGAAACTTAAAACACTTGTGAACAACTGATGGGACTGCTTTCATTGAGAGAGGCCAAGGGTGGTCTAGCTGCAAACAAAATTGGTCGGATTTTAGAATAATTAGAAAATGTTACCTCTAGAGTTTTAGGTCCTATTTGTAAAGGGAGTGATTGATCTAATCATAGGGCATGCAAGACTAGTGTTTTTTTCAATCCATGTTGTATAATCATCTTGATATAGCTCATGTAATAATAGAAAAACCTTTATGATCATGTTCTTGCCACAAGCGAGATCTATTAATATCCCATTAGTGGGCTTATTGTAGATTTTGCTAGCTATGTAGAGAGGACCATCAAGAAGTTTTTGTAGTATTTATTTAGTAGAAAAAGTGATATCAAGATTTTTAGTTGTTTGGCCCTTACAAGGGATAATTTCTATTGTAGCCACAATTTGATCCATAGGACTATCTTTAGGAATAGGTCGAGGTATATCATGTTCATTGTTTGTATCAACAATCATTACATTAGTATTTGAAGGTTCGCTAGCCTTGGCAAGTGAAGTAGTGTGTTTGGGCATGGGGTTTGTGAAAATATGTAAATTTTGGTTAGGGGGTGCCATGAATTTATTGCCTTGATCATTAACACCCATAATGGATAAATGGCCTGAATCAATGAGGTCTTGAACTAGATGTTTTAGATGTTTGTATTGTTCAGTTTCATGTCCATTTTGGAAATGAAAATGACAATAAGCATTAGGTTTAAATGTGGGTGGTAATGGATGGTTTGGATCAAGTGGTCTAATAGGTGGCAAAGTGAGCATGCATTTTTTGAATTAATTGGTTCATTGTATTATGGAGGGTATCGAGTAGGGGAATAAATTATCTCTTGGGGTCCCCATAATGATAAGGCACATCTGCCATAATAGCTACCACTTGATTTTGAATTTGTTGGGTTGGTTTCCATTTAGGTTGAGGAAGAAGATTAAACTGCAAGAAGCCTCTATTTGGTTTTTGAAATTTTTTATTCTTATTGTGGTTTTGATTATTGTATTTAGGTTTTTTAGCTTGGTGAGAAGTGGATTTGGAATCATGACTTGAAACCAGATTATGGTATTCACACAAGGTTGTGCATAAATGCATAAATGAAGGGAATTTAATCATAGTTAGCTTATCCTAAATATTTTTGTACAAGTTTTTGATAAAAATATTTTGCAAATGTGCATCAAGAATCTTGACACCTATTTGAGTATACAAGGATTGGTATCATGAGATAAAATCCATGAATTTTTCATCTGTGTTTTTCCTACATCACATAAGGTCAACCATTGTCTTCTTAGGTGTCATGTGAACTTGAAAGTTACTTATGAAAGCATGCACAAGCTCATTGAAGCAACAAATGAAATGATTAGGCAAGTTGGAAAACCACTCTAATGCAGTATCTTTTATGGTCCTCATAAATAGTTTGGCTAAAAGTTTCTCATCAAGGACAAAATCACTACATAAAGTTGTATAAGCATTAACATGGTTGATATGATATCCTTTACCTCTATGTTTCTCAAACCGGGGCATTTATATCCCTTGTGGCATCAAGGTACGTAATATTTTAAAGGATAAGGGGCTGCTATAGACATGATATGTGGGTGGAGTCATTTAACCTTGACTAATGGTGGAAATTTGTTGTTGCATGGAAGAAATTAGGGTAAGGATTTGTGTAAGAATAGGGTCAGGGTAATTGTTTTGAGGTGGAAGGAAAAATGGAGATGGAGTGTAAGTGATGTTAGGGGGAGTGAAAGGGATACTAAGGGGTGTAAATGTAGTGGAGGGGACTTGTGATACCACAAGAGAAGTAGGAATTCTAGGTGGAATTGCAAAGGAAGGAGCCACATGACTAACCTATTGCATAGTTGTAGTGACTTACAAATTGGTGTAAGTAGGTATGGATGCTATGGTTGAAGGCAGAAGAATGTGAGGTCCTCCTTGGCTTGCCACTATGTTTATTGATTGGGTATTAGAAGAGGCATGTTTATTGTAAATTTCAAAGTATTTCTTCATCAGTTGCAATCCATCATTACTTTCAATCAAATGATGAAGATTTTCAATGGAAATTATGGCAGTTGTTGAAATGTTTTCAAGTGTCAAGTCTTGTTGTAAATATGCAAATTCTTCATGAATAATAATAACCTTGTCTTGAGGAAGAGATCTGTTTTCTGTGTCAACATTCATTGGATCGAAAGGTGAAGGCATGGAAGTGGTATGATCAATTCCTAATGCACCATTGTCCATACTAGGAGTAGGAGCTCTTGAGATCCCAAGGTCCACAAGGAAAGTGCTATCGTGGGAAGCCATGAGTCTATAACTTCTTCTCACTAAAGTATTATCAACGGGGCACCCAATACTCATACAAGTACCACAAAGGAGGGGTTTAAATAAAATGCAAGGTACTCTAAAATGTCTAAATGAAAATAACATAAATGCTACTAAATGTAATAGAGAACTAACTATAGAAAACTAAATTGCAGGAAAATGCTAGAAAAATGCCAGAAATGTTGTTTAAAAAATGCAAAGGGACTGATTCACCCAGGGCGGCGAATGAGTCCCAATATTAATTTTTTTTTGTGTTTTTCAAAAAATTTAAAATGATTTTAATGCTCTACAGACTCTAACTAAGGATGCAGAATGCATATTTTCTATTTTTTCAATGAGATGCAAGGCAAAAATGAAATCTAAATGAAGTTTTCACTAATGTAATATGAAAAAACCTAATTGAATGTTTATGAAAATTTAAACTAAGATGCAATATGTGAATGAAATCAGAAATGAAAAGTGTTCAAAATGAAGATTCACCAAAATGAACTGTTGATTTTTGGTTCATATGTGCTTCTCTAGCTCTTCTAGGGTTTTTCACCTGAAAGGAGAGGGATTCACAAAACTGCGAAGGGTTCATTCAAATAATGTTATGTGTGATGTTTTTGAAGATAATTGAAGTAAAACAAATGCAATTTAGTGATTTAAATGAATGAATTTGAATGCAAAAATAAGATTTAAATTGTTTGAAAACACACTATGATATGTAAAGAATGAACTAAATGAAGAAATAATACAAAACATAAAGAAATAGGATGAAGTAGAGTACACTTGGGAAATATTTGATGAATCTAGAATGTTGGGAATGCTAACTGGAATTACTAAAATTTCACAGTGGGACTCATTTGCCTAGGGTGGAAAATTAGTCCTCCTACTAGTAAAAAAGTGTTGGAAACTAGTTTCTGAGAGTCAGGATCTGAAATCTGACAATACTCAAATTTTTAGTCCTAATGTGGGACTCATTCACCACTAGTGGAAAATCAGGAGACAACTCTAGAACACCAGATCTGGTAATCACTAATTGTTGGGTTGTTGAAGTCAATTCTACAGGAAATAGACAAAAAACCTTCTCCAAGCTTGAAATATGAATGAGTTGACTTGAATCACCTATTTGAATTGTTCTCCACTTTCAAACACCATAAATCTTGTTATATCTACATACCTAGGTCTACAAACACACATGCAAGAGGGAAAAAATGTTGAGGGTTAGCAAATAGGGGTTTTTGTTGGTCAAACCCCACTTTTGGTAATCAAAGCCATAGTAAAATAATGAAATGCGAGACTAAAAAATTAATAACATGAAAATGGTATCAACTTACCAAACCCTTGATAATGCAAATCTAAAGTAATGTCAATGGATGCTACAAAATGCTTGAGTATTGATTGAATTGATGTTGTAAGATGCTTGAATTCTTAGATGTGTGAATGTGATTTCTTGAATGAATGAGGGGGTTGTAGATGTAAAATGAGGTGAAAATTCCTTATTTATACAATTGTGTGCCTTATTTTTCCATTTATACCTCATCACAAGCCAACATAGTGTGTTTTTAAGTAAAAGTCAGAAAAGAAATTTAATATATTTTGAATTTGGGGCCAAGGGGGACTCATTCACCACCCATGGTGAATGGGTCCCACCTAGAACCTACAAAATAAATTAAGTTGCATTTAATGTTGTTTATCGGGCTTACATTAAAAAATACACTTAATTAAATGATATGAGGGCATAAAGGGGTTAAATAAGTCATAAGAAAGGGATAAATAGTGAAGTTGTGCCTAGAAAAGTGTGAAATCTTGTTACAAGACTTTACAACACTTCAAAATAGGACTTGATGAATAAAAAGGTGGTTTTTGGGTGAATTGTAATGAATAGAGACTAGAAGAATGTAGAAATGTCTTACAACACTTCACAACACCTTCAAAAGATGTTATTTAAATTTTAGTACCTAAATGTGCATGTTCAAGCCATGTTGAAACATAAAATCAAATCCGAATAGATCAAACACCATGAAATGAGATCTAAAATGCCATTAAAATGACAAGGGGCCATTTTTCTATGGCACAAAGAGTAACTTTATCTACACATTCCTTAAATATCTTTATATATTCTCTTACAATTTGTTATGTGCATTGATACATGGGTAAAATGCATTAGCCATTCTTTTATCATTTATCTTCCCCAAGGATTCTTGTTCTCCATTTTACTCCATGTGAGAGGAATGACATTTGAAAGATTCCATTAAAAGTTTCAAATTTTTTTCCAAAGGCAAGGAAGAATTAATGCTTACCTTAGGTAAACCTAATTAAATAATCTTTCCTACATCATCAATTAATATGCTTTTCTACATATCTTTCTATAGAATCTCCTTGCAAAATCATACATAATATCACCAAGTTGTAACTTATGAAGGGGAAAAATGTTTGAAAATTCAACTTGTCCCTCATGAGTAGGAATTTGTAAAAGTTGTGGTGACGCCATAGGTTTAAATTCTATCTATAGCCCTAGTAGGTCCTCAAAGGAATCTAAAGATGAAGAATACTGACCTATATTCTTGGAAGCATCTTTCTTCTCAACTATCTTTTTTGATTCATTCTAAACTTTCTTAGGATTATCCTCTTTCTTTTGTACATCACTCTCCTTCTGCTTCTCCTCAGATTCATTCCATTTTTCATTTTATATTTCCATACCAAAGACTTCATGTTTATCATGCATATTGAAGACATCTTCTCCTTCTTGTTGTTTGAAGGGTCCTTGTACTTCTTGATGACTATATACTTCATGTTGATTTGTTTCCCTAGAGGGGGTTAATTGTTGGTTTCATATTCATTTATAGTCTCTTGTGCATTCATTTCAACATCAGTGCAATGCCTTTCCAAAGCCTCTTGTGAATCAACATCTACTTATCTTTGCATTTAATCAATGATTTTGTTTGTAATGTCTTCAATTTCACTTTGAATCTTCCTTTTGATATCATCATTCATGCTCATTAGGAGGCCTATTCTTATTTTGGTGTAAAGTTCCGTGGATTTTCTATGGAAAATATCTTTTTTTTCTTCCTTGGAGACAAACATCTCATACTTTTCAATTGCTTGATATTTCATTTCTTTATCAACTTTGGTTGCTTCTTCTCTTCTCCTCTTCAAAGCCTTGGAAAGGCTATCTAGAACTTTGTCAACAATGTCACTAAAGGGAATGTTTTGCGTAAGTATATATTGAATGACAACCTTTTCAATTGTATTCTTCTCTTCTAAAGGGACATCTAGATGTAGCTCCATTGTACTAACCAATAGGATACACTCAATAATTCTAATTAAGATGACACTAAAATCAAGGGGTTCATGTGAAATCGAAGGGATTTTCTTAGCATCCTCTTTTTCATTGTTCTTTCCATTCATTTTTTTCAAGGATATATCTTCAATTTTAGTTTCTACCTTTTCCTTTAGCTCTCCCCCTTCTGATTTCTTCATGGTTTTCTTCTATGAATGAGTAAAAAATGCAACTTTTCTTCTTCCACTAGATAATTGAGTTGGTTTGGAGGGTTATGAAGAATATATTACAATAGAATAGGATCTACTAGATCTTCTTCAACCTTGACTAGCATCTAAAGGAACTAGATTAACTTTGGAAACCTTTGGAAGAGCATCAAATGTAGTCTTCTAAGAAGTACCCAATATCTTCTAAAGATTATATTTATCTTTTATCTCTAATTACAGTGGACCACCCATCTCCTTAAGAAAAATTTCTACTTTCTTTTCACTGGCTTCACTCTCTGCTTCTAGTAAACCTCATCCATGATTTCTCTATATGTACTAAATATTCTTTATCTCGAATCCTTTGGTTTTGAAAATAGAATATCTATATAATCTTATACAAATTCATGTTCAACCTCATAAGGAAACTCATGAATCTAGGAGGTTGTGGGATTCACTGCTTCCATGAAACAATGATCCATCTTCATCATAAATTTACCTCATTATCATACTTCTAAACTAAACAAGATGGTATCGTATAACTTCTCTACATCTTAGTTTGTAATTTCTTAATGAAACCCCAACATAAAGTGTTGTATGTGTGCTTATCTTGAATTTTTTTTTGATGTTTTTTTATTGTTTTAGTAAACGGAGTAAAATCATCCTATTTATTACCTCTAAATCTAGTTAAATCATTCAAGAAGAAGGATCTAATGCATATGATCAAAGAGCCAAACCCAAAGTTATAACCGGTCTCCTTTATGTTGAACAAAATATTGAGAGGGGGTGATAAATCAACATATATTAAAACTTAACCATTCACATTTATATAGTAAAAATTACACCACATAAAATAAAAGAATACTAGAGATGAGAACATTCACCACATAAGGACACCAAGAATTTTTATGTGGATAACTAAATTAGGTAAAAATTATGATGATATTTAACTCACAATAAATATAGCTTACTACTTACAAAGAATATAGTGTAATTTAATGCTCACTACCTACGGACATGTAGACTAAGGTGTAAAACCTTGGGTAAAGATACAAAGGACCTAATGAGAATCAGTATCTCTTATCAAGAACTTGAACTATTATAAGAAAAGCATCAGACTCATGTTGATGACGCAATCACTTTTCACACAATTACTCAACCATACATATTTCAAACAATTTATTTTTGAACATTATACTTAGTCTATAATCCACACTATTAGTAACCTTTACAAATTAATTTTCCTCCTATAAATATCCTCTAAAATAACATAAAACCTAAATTAGGTTAGGTCCAAGATGACCTATAGATGAAACAAATTATATTACATAGGCTAGCTTTAAGATATATACACTATGAAAGAATTTGAATTATGGAAAAACACACTCCCTTTCAAGGCCCAAAAGCATCACAACATAATCTCTAAAGTAAAATTAAATAATCTAGACCAAAATAAGATGCAAGAACCAAGACATGTCGACCCAACCACTATCAATGCCATTAAAACTATTACTATTCAACCTTACACTATAGGGGAGATACCAAAATCATCATGTGAACTAGAAGGTAGACATTGTAGACCATGCATAATATCTCTTCAAAATTTTCCTGAATTATATGATCACCAAATGTTGGTGCAATCAAATAAGCCTATAGGAAATACAAAAACATAGCATTCCAAACAAACTGTAGAAAACTTGCATTTGAAAACTGATCTTGCTGCCCACAAAAATACCATGATACTACAAAGTAGTTTTATTTTAAAATTGTTGAATATGTCTATAGAAACAAACGATCATCCCTTCACTCCTAGAGGAATTTGGAGGATTCTAATAATATTTCACCATCACATTTCTATGTTAGGGCACATGTCGAAACACTATCATCTAGAAATTTTATTGGAGAAGGTTTGAGGACTAGAGTTCTTAGATATAGCTCCTTCATATCTTAACCACATTATCATTTAAATTGCAATACTAATTTTTGTAGTTCTAAAGGATGTAAATGAAAATTCCATGACTCTTAGAGTATTCATTATGAATGCCTTAGTAAAACAATTTCACCTTGTCTCTATGTGTAGTACACAAAAATTAAATGAAATCAACATAAAAATATTGTAGATATATCAAAAAATTTGCACCAACCTCCACATAACACTTCAACATTACACTAAACATTAATCTTCCTCACACATCACTACAGGAATGCACCAACAAATACATCATAATGACTATCTCTAGACTATGTTCATTCTTCAACATACACATTCAACATCAAAAATTACATTTTCCTTCACCATTTGATATGCAGTTTGAATAGTAGTGGTGTTTGTAGACCCTTCTCAATTTATAAAGTAAATATTATAGGAAATCCCCATTGATTTATAATGGAAACCAAGGTTTGTGATACCCTTCAAAATTAAAGTCATCTTATTGGACTTAGCATGAGTAAGCTCCATAACCCTTTCATTTTTGATGGATTTAAAAATGGGATTAGTTTGGTTGAACAAATAATTTTAACTACCGTAATTGCATCCTTTGTGATCATATAGGTTTTGTCTAACCAAATGATTTTTTTATGAATGTGGCTCAAGATAATCCTTACCCATTCCCTACATTCTTGTAAGTCTAGAAAATATTTCTAGATATCCATTCCATTCTCGACATCTTTAGCATACTCAAAGTTGTATACTCCATATCCAAAAACTCATTGTGGACCACCTCAAAGGATGAAGTATGGTCAATTTCACTCAATGGGGCATGATTGTAAATCCTTACATCTTCATAGTGAACAAAATATGCTACAACTTTTAAAAATTCACCATCTTTGTCAACTTCCATCATCTTGAATGGGGTTTTCTTGTATTTGGGGTTGGGTTTCTACACCACATGGATCACCTAAGGTATTTCTATTTGAATTTATTCATAAATATTCATCCAATATAGCTAGGGTTTTGTAAAAATAGCTTGAAAACCTTTTCCTAATTCTCCGCTCCAAGCACAAATGATCCAATAACCACATAAAAATATTTTTGAGTGCCCTAACTATCGCCATAAATGCATTTGTACTAGTTAGGTAAAACATCTCCCAAAAATATCTAACACATCAAAAGGATACATTGAAGCTCAACATACTTCTCCAAAGAATCTACTTACTCCAAAACCTTAATAAACAAGGTTCATTCTTGCTAAGAAAAAATAATCACCAAAAGAAATAATTGAATTCTTCTTCCATGCCAAAATATTTAACATCTTATCCTTTCACGAGGCTAAAAATCTCTACAAATGAAATATCCCCATAAGATAATACTCTATATTAGTTTTTCTTAGGATATTGTGTAGAGTGCCCAAGCACAATATCATCCTTCTCACTTTCCTAAACTTTTTTTCTTTCAAAAGCTTTTCATTACTCTTCTTTTACTAACTTATGGTTTCATCCTTCTTTTGGTTATGAATAAGTGGCTTCACAAAACAACTTCTCTAAAAAAATTATATATTCCCAACCTTACTATATTTGTAATACTATGTTGTGCTTGAGAATAAAGTGGTTCCTCTTAACCTTACTTCTATATTCTATACCCTTGTGACCAAAATTGTTGCATCCATAGAAATATCCACGAAATGAAACAAAATTTAATCTTTGGACTACAAAATATATCCTACCAATGTTATGATTCCTTATTTTTCTAGATCTACAATCAACATCATTATTCCTAAATTTTATGCAAGAAAATAAATGACCTTGAAAATATTGATTAAACCTAGTAGGATAATGTTGTCTTGCATGTGGAGGACCCTGAATCTTCTTTATTTTTAGACAAGAATGAATCCACCTTCTTTCTTACTATCTTGTTTTGTCTTTGAATATCCAGAGGTATTCTTCTTATAATTTTTAGTGAAAGCTTTCTCCCTCTTTTTATCATAATTTCCTTCTATTTTTGAATTTATCAGATAAGTTTACAAATATAGTAATTACAAGATCTTTCCCTTTTTCAAAACAAAGAAAAATATTTTTTTTATGGATTTAAAATTTTCTCCAAATAGAATTACTTTGTTTAAAAAAGGATCAATATCTTAGAAACTACATTCAATTTTCTACAATTTTTTTTCTTACATATTCTTCAAATTATTTTTATAACTTATTCAAATTTTTTTGTATATTTTCCTCACTTTGTTTTTTCAAATTTTTATTGCCACTTAAGGGCCTAGTTTGGATCCCCATGATCCTGCACAGACCCCTCTTCAAGTTTTAAACATTCATCAACATTATCATTAACCTTGGTATTTAATAAATATTCAATCCTCTTACCTTCTTCAACCTTAAATTTCAAATTAGAGATCAAATATTTTGTCTCCTTTGGTTAAATCTCACATCCTTTACCTCCTATTTGAGCTTTTAATTTTCCAATTTTTTCCTTTGATTTTCCATCTTGTGCCTTCAACTTGAAAATTGTCTCTAATTTTTCAAGCATAAATTCATATTTCAAATTTTGTGCTCTTTCTTCATCCTAATCTTCAAAATTTGATTGGATTTCTCCTTCAAAGTTTTCCTTATAATCATCTAGATTTATATCCCAACCTTTAGATTCCATTGACACTAGATCTAGTTCTATATAAAATATATCATTACTGATTGCTCCAGTTTCCATGTGTTCAAGTGCAATATCTACCTCAACTATTAGGCTTCACAAAGGTACTTGGCTCTGATACCAATTGTTGAACACACCTAGAGACTAAGAGGAGGGTGAATTTTTCTTTAATTAAACTTGAAATCAATTCAATTTTTAGGTTAAACATCAAATCACATTAACTAAAAGAAGAAAAAAAAGGAAGACATGAATCAAACAAGAACACCAAGATTTTTTATGTAGAAAATATAATTCGGGAAAAACCATGACATTTAACTCACAATATATGAAGCTCATTGCTTACAAAAGTTACAATGTTATTTTAAGGCTCATTACCTAATGGACTTGCAGGCCAGGGATCACAACCTTAGGGAAAGATACAAATACCCAATGAGACTCACTATCTTAGAGAAAGATACATGAAATTTATAATAAAAACATCAAAATTAATTGTTGTTAAAGAAGCATCTAACATACGCTAATGTTGTAGTCCCTTTTTACATAACTATTCCATCATACTAACTTTGCATAGATCACATTAAACACAATTCTCAATTCATATTTGGTACATTCACAAATGATTCTTTTCCTCTATAAATATACTCTGCAACAACTCAAAACCCCAATTATGTTGTCTCCAAGATGATTTTTTGATTAAAAAAATGATACTTTATAGGTCAGCTCAAAATGTGTACATTATAAAGTGAAATAGGTTTTGGATCAAAATGCATCTTATAGGGCTGAAGTACATCATAAAACATAAGAATTTTTTTTTAATAAAGATGAACCACAATTGAAGGGAAACAAACTATCATCCCAAACAATATCAAGACCACCAAAACTGACAGCTATTCATATTTACACCATCAGGGAGAAACTAGAAACATCATGCAAACCAATATGTGAGAATTTTAGTTTAATTATAGTGTCTCTTTAACCTTCTATGAATGTATTTGATCATGATATGTTGGTGAAAGTACCAAAATATATAGTTTTTAGAAGGATTAGGTATCTATAACCAGGGTTATAATACTTTGTTACATGAAAACTACACTTGTGGACAACAAAACCACGTGATACTACAATATCGAATGTAATATACACCACACATCATTTATAAAAAAATTTAAGACAAACACTTCGCTTCTTGAGGAATGTAGACCATTATGAGCCACTTAACTCTATTATACTACAATCCAAAGAACTGTCACATCTAACTCTTGCTATAGAAATGTTTATGACATAAAATCTTTGAAATGACCTCTTTGGTAACTATCAAACTTAACTCTAGAACTACACATCCTGATCATGTAATGTAGAGGAATGTAGAGCTAAAAATAGTCTTAGGAAGGGGTATGTGTAGGATTATGATGGGCCAAAAAGTGGCAATATGATGGGTATGTGGCTGACAATTTTTCTTTTACCCAAAATTGATGAACAAAAGGGTCTTTTAAGCAGATTCTCATCTTTCCACCAATATAAATTATGCTTCTTTACCTTGAATTTAATAAATAATTATTATTCATTTTCTATTCAGACATGACTAAAAGTTCTGATTGATAGACTGATTGAAAACATCTATAGTTTTAAAATAGTATCACATTTTTAATCCAAAAATGTAAATACATTCTATACTTCATGCACTATAGGATGTTCATAAAAAATAATTTCTATGAAGTTTTGACTCAAGAGCAGTGGTCGATATACAATTTTATAGTTTTTAAACTTGTAATAAAAAAATTTATAAATTAACCATTTACTCTGGAAAATTACAAAAAATATGCATTACATTGGGACATGATTCCTCTACTTATATCTAAAATCTTATAAAAAAATATTATCATTTTATTGTGGTTAGGGCGGTCAGACAGACACCTACATCTTATTTTTCCCTAAAATTTAAGTACTCACCGTGATTGAAATTTCAATTTTCCACCAAATAGATTTTTTTTTTTAAACAAAACCTAGTAGTTTAGAAACTACATTCAATTTTCTAAAAATTACGTTCTTATATATTTTTAAATAATATATATAAATTATTCAAATTTTTATGTCAAGTTTCCTAACTATAATTTTTATATTTTTGCCACTTAAGGGCCTGTTTTTTCCATGATGATCTTGCACATACCCAAAGATGTGTAGTTTTTTTCTTTAAAAAATTATCTTAATAATGTAAGTAAAAGAAAAAAAAAAACTTTCTTTCATCTAATAATTTTGAAGAATGGAGACAATAATCATTAATGTGTAATTGTCTTTACCATGATAGTACCATTCTTTTGAATAGATATACTATCACCTTATGGATTTGATAATTCTTCTAGACCAAATTGCCTAGAACATGTTGATCACTGTTCACATGTGTCAAACGATCTCTCTCAAATATTCCATAGTATCATCAATAATCTATCTTTAGCCTCTTAAAATTATAGACAAAATCACTATACAAACATGAATTTACTTGTTAACATCAATTACCATATTGAGTTGGAATCAATGACATCACATATTGCCAACATGTTCTACCACAATAGATTTATCATATTTACTCAGTTTACACCTTGTAACCATAGGTGTACTTAGTGGTTTACATTCTTCTATCTTAGATTTTCTCAACATTTCTTTTATATACTTATTGTGAGAAATGAATATGCCTTTGTTTGATTGAGAAATTTGTAAACAAAGAAAGAAAAACAATTCACCAAGCATTAAAATTTGAAACTCACTTTTCATTGCATCTCATAAATGTTTACACAACGTCACTCCTACTGAAGATAATTCCATTAACATAAACAACAATAATCAACAATTGATCACCTTCCATTTTTATGTATAAATCATTATCTCCATTGCCTCCCTAGGAACATTGTTGTTACTAGTATCTATCCATTTTGGATTACCATGCTCTAGAAGCTTGTTTGAGTCCATAATTTTCTTTCTTTAGTCTCACAAAAAACATATATTATATGAAAATTGGAATCCTCTTGGTTTCTCAATGCACACTTCTTCTAATTGTTCATTCAGATAAGAACAATTCACTTTCACCTCTAATACCTTGAAATTATTGAATGTTGACAATGCCAGAAATATTACAATTGCTTTTAACCTTGCTATTAGAGAAAGAATTTCTTCAAAATCATTTCCTTCAAATTGAACATGTATCCTTTATATATAATTTTTCTCTTATTTTGGATCACATTTTCATCTTCATTTAGCTTGTTTCTAAAGACCCATTTGGTACCAATGATATTATTTTCTTTTAGTATCATAACTAATTCCCAATTTTCATTTTTCTTAATTTGAGTCAATTCCTCCTCCACATCATCTAACCATCCTTTCTCTTTTCTTTCCTTCGCATAGGAATTTGGCTCATTTTTTGATAAAATCGCAAAGTGTACATATTCATTTTCTTTCTCAATTCTTCTCTAGGTATTAATCCCATTATCCTTATCTCCAATTATTTGACCTTCAAAGTGATTCATCTATTAAACATACCTAGTTGAAGTATTTATAACTATTTTTTAAGAGTAAACTTTTGATTCTTCATCACTGCTATGAATTGGATCATAATTGTTTTCCTCATCTAAAATATCAATAAAGATTATTATTCATCAATAAATACGTGGACACTTTCCACAATCCTTATCAATATTTTTTTATAGCATCCATATGCCTTGTTGAGCATGCATAGAATAATGAAGAAACATACCTTCATCAGATCAAGAATAAAACTTATCCAAATTTTCTTCACCCCTTTCCATGTATCACTAGCTTCCAAAAATCATGATATATCTAACTAAATTTGGTCTTTGTTTCCATAGTTTATATGGTTTTTAGTAGTCCTTGATTTTATTTGAGCTTTATTAAAAATGTACATTATAGTATGTTCATCTAGTTATCTCTAATAAATGTTTAAATTTTTTTCTTGACTTAACATTGTTCTAGCCATCTCATGTATGATCCAGCTCTTTCCCTTAGCTACTCCATTCTTTTACGGAGTTCTAGGAGAATAAATTCATATCTAGATCCCATGAAACTCATAGAACTAATTATATCAATCAAAAATGAATTCTTCACCTTTGTCAAATCTCATAAACTTTATTGTTCATATGGTTTCTTTTTCAACCATGGCCTTAAATTCTTTAAACTTCTAAAAAGCTTATGATTTATGTTTTAGAAAAATAATATAAGTCATTCTAGAATAATAATAAAAACTCATCATAAAATTCCTATCACCTTATAAGCTGTTTATCATTATTTGTCTCCATAAGTTAGTATGAATTAAATCCAATGGCTTTGTTGTAGAATATTCCTTAGTATGAAATTCAGTCCTTGTCTATTTTCCTTCATCACATGGTTTGCAACTAGTATACTAAGGATTCTTAATCTTTGGCATATCACTACCATTCCTTTTGAACTAATTATCAAAATATAATCAAACTTGATGTGTCCAAATATTCTATACAAAATCCAACACTCTTCTCTTTGTACATTGCAAAAAAAATTCCATTTACCTCACTGATATAATATAAATCATTTTCATTCATACTTCCTTCAACAACTAACTTTCTAGTACTAGTCCTTCTGATTGTGAAACCTTTAGCATTGAACTAAAGCTTCTAGCCTCTATAACATATTTGAATTACACTTCAAATATTAATTTTTAAACCTTCCACATACAAAACATCATGAGTTTTTGACTTTCTACCATCAAGACTCAAAATACCATTATTGATAATATTACCAATAGAGTTGTTTCTAAGGGTTATAGATCCTCCATCTAATGTCTTGAAGTGCATGAAACTAATCTTTTCCTTCATCATGTGACTTGAGAATTCACTATGAATGATCCATAGGTTCTTCTGATTTTCAATTCATGTACATCAATTTGAAACACCATGGATTTCTTTGATAACTTCTCCTTTGGTTTCTTCTTCCACACATTTTCTACTTCATTATCTTGACATTTTAACTTATTTCATTTCATATTTGATGAAAGAGAACTCACAAAACTCCTTCTTTAATTTTTAGCAGTGTATCAAAATTTGTTACATTTACGATAGATAATATTTGTGGCAACACAAAGTTTATCCCTTTACATTTTCATGCTTGTTTAGGACCTCCTTGCTAATTCGAGTTCAATGTTGCCTTGATTTAGTCTTGTAATGTGTTTAACACATTCACATTAGGTATTGGTCCATTTTAAACTAATTCAACCTTATTTAAGGTGTTGTAAAGTGTATCCTAACACTTTCACACTAATTTAGGGTTTAAATTATTAATTGGGAATCTTTATGTTTTACTTTGCCTTATTTTACATCCAAAAGCCTTAACAAATGCATCTTTTTAGGGATAATCCTAACATAAACCAACATTTAGTCATAATTCATGTGTTTTTGGATTGCATGGGCCAAATATAGTGATCTAAGACTCATATGCCACCTTGGGCATATGGGTCCCAACTATGTTTTGGGTTTTGATTCTATATTTCACTTGAACCTAAGATTTTCTTGAGAAATGTGTCCCATAGCCTAGCCTACTGGGACTCATATGCCACTTTTGGTGTATGAGTCCCATGTGGCTTAAAATTAAATTAAATTCAAATTCTTGGGAGGATTTTATCCTCCTCTTAGATTTTATATTGGCTTGTAGTGTTTTAATTCAGGAAATTTGTCATAAAAAGGTATAAATGCAATGTTATTTCACTCATTTTTACCCAAGACTAATGAGAACATTCCTTGTATTGAATTTAAGCTCACAAGAGCATTCAAGTGTTTACAAGATCATTCAAGAGTCTTTAAGAGCTTATTATCAAGTGTTTTTGGAGCATTATTATTCAAGTACCAAAGATCATGTCAAACTCATCATGCATCATGTTTGGTTTGATCTAACAATTGTGATGTAGGGTTTTATGATTCAAGCATGTAATCAATTCAACACCTACAAAATTCAAGGAAGAGTAAAGATCTACATCCATTAGAGTCATTTCATACATGTTTGCAACACTTTATTTCTATGGTTTGGTGAGTTGCAACGTCTCATTTTTTCATTCATCATTAATTTATCTCATGTGATTTCATTTCAAGGTTTGATTTCCAAAATGGGGTTTGACTAAAGAAAACCCCTTTCCACTAACAAAACAACTTTTTCCCCTCTCTTTAGTGTGTGATTTGTAGATTTAGGTTGAAGAACCTCTAAGGAGAAAGATTGGAAAGAAGTTATTAAGTGTGCAAAATTTTCAAAGTTGTCACCTTGTTTACAAGACCATCGAAGAACACCTACAGAGAAAAATCTTCCACTCTAGATATAGAAACAAAGTTAAGAAGACAATGAAAATATTGAAGAGTAGATTTAGAATTTGATCCTCTAAAAAAATCCAAGTAGGACCTATAGACCACTTTTGGTGTATGAGTTCTAGTATACTTCAATTTGTAGTTTTTCAAGAGTTTTAGACTTGTCTCTTCTAGATTTTTGTTCTACCTAGAGACCCTAATCTGGGACTAAATCACCTAGTTTGGCGTATGAGTCCTAGTATGCATTAACTTCAAAATTTTCAGCATTTGATCTTTTTATTCAAGCGTCTATAGGTTTCTAGGTTACCCTCTATACTTTTCAAACTTCTTATTTTGATTTTCATTCATTTCTAGGTCATTTAGTGAAGTCTTGCACATCATTAGGTTTCATAATGAACTCTTTCATATCATTTTTCTTTCCAAGACCTAGCTTGGTGGTGAACACCCTTTTAGTCATTAATCATACCCTAGGCAACCTTTATCATCTCTCTTTCCTTCATTCCATCCTTGGATTGAGATCTCTAGGGTTTCCTTGAGTGAAACAAGAGTGTGAAATAAGAATCCTATCTCCTCAAAGATAGAGTCTCCACATATTTTTCATCATTTCATTTTGGTGAGATTGCATTTAGAACATCTAAATTCTTATTTGGAGTGCATCATCATCCTATATCTAGCTTAAATTAACATTGCATTAGGGTTTTCATTAGTTAATTGGTATTTTAGGGTTTCTAAATATTGCATTAGTGAAAGTACGTATAGGTTATTTTTTTGCATCTTGCATCATTGAATTTTATCTAAAATCTGCATTTGTTCTTAGTTTAGACATCCTAAAAATAAAAGAGCATAACATTCAATTAGATTTTTTAAAATATTTTCAAAAACCCTAAACTAGGACTCATACACCTCTTTGGGTGATTTAGTCCCAATACAAGAATTTTTTCCTTATTTGTGGGTATTCTGTGGTGACTATTATTCAAAATTGAGATCTTTGCAAAACCTTGTTTGCGACTCATACGCCCCTCTAGGTGATTTAGTCCCATTTCAGATTTTAGACTACATTTTCCAACATTAAAAACTTTTTTTATGTTTTTTTGTTTATTGATGTTAGTTATCTTTTTCCCTTTATATATTTTTTGTTACTTTCATTTCATTTCATTTCACTTAATTTCATTTGGATCAGAATTAGATCATAGCTTTATCTTGTGTTCATTGCATCTTGTATTTCATTGATTGTACCTTGTAGGAGATTTTCTACTTGTCATATTGATAATACTATAGTGAGATGAAGTTTGAGACTCATGTCATCTCGTGATAGCACAATCATTGTGGATCTTGGGTTATCTAGCTTTTTCACTACTAGTGTTGACACTTGTTCATTAGGGACCATACCCCTAATAACCCTCTACCTTCAAGTAGTGTAATCCATGTTGAAAACAGTGGTTTCTAGTATTCTAACTTCATCAAGACTTAGCAAACCTATTAAATCAAATAAGTACTAAAAAAATTTCAACCATTACTATCTGTACCATAGATAACATACATCACTTGATTGAAAGTGATGAAGTTGATCTTATGCATAACATAATTCATATTTTTTGGGCCATGTCTTACCTCAACCACTAGTTTTACTTTACCTTCGAACAATTTTACAAGCCAAGGAGGAATTTAAATCCCTTCTCCCACAACAATTTTCTCTATTCCTACCTATTCCAACACTTATGTGATTCCTTCCTTGGGTATTTCTTCTAGCATCCCTAGTAACTTTGTGGCATCGCACATCATATCTTCTACAACTCTACTTCCTATAAGTATTCCATTCAATTGTCCCTCAAACAAATACAAAAATCCACCTTATTCACCTCCATATCAAAATTCAAACAATGATCCTCTCATAAATTAGATTTTTCAAACCATTTCATCCCTTCAAAATCAAGTTTCCATCATACACCAAAATAAAAATGGCCAACCTACATATTATGTCAAAAACAACCCCTTATCCTTGGAGATATTGATAACATTGATCCCATAAGGCATATCTAGGTGCCTATATTTGATAAATATGGGGGGAAAGGATATCCTTATAACCATGATTCTACTTATATTGCCTTAGGTAATGACTTTATTCTTGAGGATAAGATATTGCTTAAGGTTTTCCCTATATGGATATGTGCAGGATCATCATGGAAAAAATAGGTCCTTAAGTGGCAAAAAATTCAGAAAAATCAAAGTTAGGAAACTTGATGTAAAAATTTGAATAAGTCATCTATATTATTTCAAAAATATGTAAGAATAGAGTCTGTAGAAAATTGAATGTAGTTTCTATATTGCCTTGAGGTAATGACTTTGTGCCTTAGGTAATGTAAAATTTGAATAATTCATCTATATTGCCTTAGGTAATGACTTTATTATTGAGATAAGATATTGCTTAAGGTTTTCCCTATATGGGTATGCGAGGATCATCATGGAAAACGAGGGTCCTCAGAGTGGCAAAAAATTGAAAAAAATGGGTGTTGGAAACTTGATGTAAAAATTTGAATAATTCATCTATATTATTTCAAAAATATGTAAGAATAGAATCTATAGAAAATTGAATGTAGTTTCTAAACTACTAGTTTTTTTTAAATCTATTTGGTGAAAATTTGAAATTTCAATGCAGTACTACTTACTTAAATTTCAAGGAAAAAATAAGTAGGTGTCTGTCTGACCACCCTAACCACAATAAAATGATAATATTTTTTATAATATTTAGAGATAAGTAGAGGACTCATGTCTAGATGTGATGCATATTTTTTTGTAATTTTTTCCAGTAAATAATTAATTATGAATATTTTATTACAACTTTTAAAAAATATAAAAAGCTCATATGTCTGAACCACCTTAACTTGGTCAAAACTTCATGAAATTTTTTTTTCTTTTTTTAATCCTATAGTATGCAAATCATAGAATGTGACACATGTTTTGGATTCAAAAAATGTGACATCGTTTGAAAGCTATAGATGTTTTTCAATCAGTCTATCAATCAAGACTTCGGTCATAATTTTAATAGAAAATGAATAATAATTACTTATTAAATTCAAAGTAAAGCATAATTTATATTTTTGGAAAGCTGAGAATTTCTTCTCAAAACCCTTTTCATTTCATCAATTTTGGGATAAAAAAAAGTTGTCAGCTACATACCCATCATATTGCCACTTTTTAGCCCATCATGATCCTACACATACCCATATCCTTGAAGGATATTTCCTTAGAATTATTTTCTTCATTACTAAACTGCTAAATTTGTTCATTCAATGACCTTGTTGAGGAATTTATAAACCATTTCCAAGTGCATATGACTCCTAAGATGACCCTAGCCGATTTGAGAAGATGTAAGTAGAAAGATGATGAAAATATTAGAAACTTTATTTCACAATACCAATCACTTTATTCCCAAATTGACATAAATATTTTTGACCCTTGCCTTCAAAGGATGATCATTGAGAATTTGAAAACTAAGATAAAAGATAATCTTACCATCATGAAGTTCCCATCCTTCATGCACTTGTGTACTTCCCTTTGTGATTATCAAAACTCAATAGTAGTCATGAAAGAAAACCAACCTCTAGCTAAATTAAGAAGTCTGAATCCACAAACCAAAACACTTATCAACCTTTTAGAAAACAAAATAAAGGCTTCCTTCAACTTAATCCCCCTCAACAAACAAATCAACATGTTGATACCCAAGTGGCTACTATTAAGAAGACATCTCCTTTCAAATTTTGGGATCCGACTAGGAAATTCACTCCCTTACCTGAAACCCTTCGTAACACAATGTTCCAAATTCTAGAAAAAAATATGATCACCTTTCCTCCTATTAAGACTCTTGATCATAATAATTCTTTACCTCTAAACTTCAAATCAAATTCCTATTTCCATTATCGCCGAAAAAATGGACATGACAAAGAACATTGTAAGATTCTTTAATATCTTGTGCAATACCTCACTTATTTCAATCATCTTTTAGTTGGAGGTTTTAATTATCATGGAAATAATTTCATTTCCCCTCCTCAAAAAAATAAGTAAATCTTTACCAACCCTATGCCAAAACATAATATTTCATTTGTCAAAGCTAGTGAAACTTCAAAGAATAATGTGATGAATATTGACATGGATGATGAGAACTTGGATACTGATCACCAAGATCATTTAGAACAAAATCCTATTGATGGTTTGGTGGCATTGGTCAAAACTCAACAATGTAA
Organism: Sequoia sempervirens; assembly: GCA_007258455.2. Taxonomy (NCBI): domain Eukaryota; kingdom Viridiplantae; phylum Streptophyta; class Pinopsida; order Cupressales; family Cupressaceae; genus Sequoia; species Sequoia sempervirens. The sequence goes on along the minus strand of VDFB02027658.1, from coordinate 26,514 downwards.
GGGCCACAATAAAAATCCTCTTGACATTTCTCTCCCATTTGAAGATATACTTAAGCATGCACCTTATGGTCATCATTACATAGTCGAATCAATGAGAATCCCACTAATGGGATATTAATCAATCTCGTATGTGGTGAGAATGTGATCACCAATGAATTCTTACTTGTGCATGAGCTCTATCAAGAAACATATGATAAACTAAAATCATGTATAAAGACATATAATGGTTTCACTTTCCCTGCAATGTAACCAATCACCCTAACTTTACAAATAGGACTAAAAAATTAGATGTCTCATTCTCCATCATATTGGCATCCAATCAATTTTTTGTGAATCATGGTCATCCATGGCTACACTATGTCGAAGTCATCCCGTCGGTTGTGCATAAATGCTTAAAGTTTCCCTCTGATAATGAAATATTTATTTTGCATCATACTGGCTTTGACCCTTTGTCTTCCTAAGGGAACTTTTCATTAGATTTCTTTTGGCATGAGCCTATCAAACCTATTGAACCTTGAGAAGAATTATTTTTCAAATCCTATCAAAAGTTTAATGTGAAATGTATAGAAAAACTATCACTTAAAAACATGCCTCAACCTATGACCAAGCCTACCATCCTTTATGAAACCATGATTGAACCTAAAGAAACTCCAAACAAACAAAACCAACCTGAGACCAATCCTTTGATTATTTCCTACAAAAGCCCAAGAGATAGCAAAAAAAATCATATCACACCTAAGATAAAGAAAGTTTACAAAGCTAAAGAGAAATGGGTTTAACAACCTTCCATGCTTCCTTTTGTTCCAACCCTCAGGGAAGAAAAGAGACCTATGGTTGATAAACCCAATCCTACAAAAACACAAGTTGAAAGTCATACTAAAAGAAATAGAAATTTTAGAGAGCATAGGTGTACTATATGTCATGCTCTGGCTTGAAGGTTAAACAAAGAAACAAATAAAGAAAATCAAAACATAATCTTTACTGAAGCAATGCATGATGAATCTCCATCTTTTCTGAAACAAAAATATCCTATACTACAACCACAATAGGAACCAAACCTTTCTTTGGACATTATCATTCAACCTCCTATTGTAATTGACTTAGATGACAATGAAGATATTGCTAAAATTGATGAGGAGGTGTGTAATGAATTGAATACATTGTGAACCTCTTCTATGAGCCTACATGATAACTATCCTAGGAAGAGTGTTGAACCTGTGATGGCCCTAGTTTGATACTTTCTATTGCCCCTTTGGCTAGTTTTATAGCTTTTTTATATGATGAACATGATTGGGATTTGGATTACCTACTAATAGGTTGACTCGCATGTTCCTTACTAGTATTTTACATTATTTCTTTTTATTTTGTGCGATTTCATGTGTGTAATGTGATCTGCTATGCTATTATGTTTTTTGTCTCTATGTGGCATTCTTCTATTTGTACCTACATTATTCTATATTTCATAAATATTTTACCTTTTCCTTTATCTTTTCTTTGTCTTTTTTTTTCCTTTTGGGGATGATGCAAGGTGTCGAGACATTCATGCATCTTCCATGTTGACGAAAAATATTCTCTTTTATCTCTTTCATTTGTCTTGTGTTTGTCCTTTTGGGGATGATGCAAGGCATAGACATTCATGTCTCTTCCATGTTGACCCAAAAGATTTTACTTTATCTTTTTCATTTTTATTTTGTTTTTCCTTATGGGGATGATGGAAGGAATCAAGAGCTTCATGTATCTTCCATGTTGACCCAAAATGATTTTTTTTTTCTCTCTTTGTGTCATTCTTCTAGTTCTATGATTATTTGGGAAATTATGACAGTTCCAAGCTCGCTAAAAATATTGTAGAAAGAACATATTGACCCCAAATCCATAGATCCCGCATGTGTTTGGAATATTACTGTTGGCCGCAACCCCTCCTTTCCTTTCCATGACATAACTTCATTTGGAAACATATGACTTGGCATAGGGCTTTCCAAGTTAGCTCTCATGTCTTCTTTATTGTTACCATTTATCATTATCTACTTTAAAGAAATTTCTCATAGCATGGTGTTTAGCGATTCCTTTAAAGTTAGGGCATACATTGGAACTATTAATTTTTCATGTTTCATTGTGTAGTCTTCTTACTTCATGCGATGTGTCTTTCACTTTGTGATTGAAATTGGGTGTGATGTCATTCAAGAGAGTGATCTCTCTTAGAATATTGTTTTCCTCTTAGTGGCTTCATGTAATACACTAAATTCCTTAGGTTGCAAATATTTTATTCCTTGATTGGTCCTCTCTTGGAGATATTAATAAAAATTTCCCCTAAGGTAAGACCTTGAATGAACTAAGTAATACTACTTTGAACGTACCTTACACTCTTTTTACAATTTTAGTTATATGGTGACCTTGCATATCACACTTTGCATGCCTATAGAGCCATCTAATTTGTTCATTAGTTTCAAGCATACAGATATTTTCTTTCATCATGAATCTCTAAGTTCTTTTTTGTGTGGCACCTTATCAAAGTTATCAAGAGGTATGGCTTTTGTATGGTTGTATGGGAAGCCAAACATAGGCGCGACTTTCCTATGGCCACTTTATTATGTGTGTGAGTGCATACTGGTCATGTGTATATGTGTCTCACCTCTTTGGATACTCACCTAGTGGACAACCTAGAGTTTCATTGCCTAATAGTGAGTGTGCATTTTTGGACAAACAAATTAGATCTAATCCACAATATGCAGGACAAATGGTCAAAGATTAATCTAGCCCCCTTTTGTTTAGTTCATCTTTTCTATTTTTATTTTACCATGTATTCATGTGCCTTGTTGTTTCTCCTTATATCATTTTCATGTGTGTTCTTTTGTGCCTATGTTGATCTTTCATAGCATCTTGATACTAGGGGCTTGATTATCCTTATTGATCATTGTCATCCTATCTTACTAGTACTAGTACACTTCGACCCCTCTTGAAGTGAGTTTGTCTACTATAGTTTGAGTTGGAAGCAAGATCCTCCTGTCACTAAAGTGGGGGCTAAATTTGGCAATGGAAAATGTATCCCTCTACATTCTCATGCTTGTTTAAGCCCTCCTTGCTAATTTCAGATTAATGTTTCCTTAATTTAGTGTTTTAATAACACATTCACATTAGGTCTTGGGTCCTTGTAAACTAAATGGATTTATTTAAACCTTATTTAAGGTATTTTAAAGTGTATCCTAAAACTTTCACACTAATCTAGGGTATTCATTATTAATTAAGATTATTTAAGCCTTATTTGGCCTTATGTTTCATCTACAAGCCTTAATTAATGCACCTTTCCAAGGATAACCCTAATATAGACCAGCATCCAATCATAATTTAGGTGTTTTTGGATTGTATGGCCCATATTTAGTGATCTTAGAATCATACAAAACCTTGAGGATATGGGTCCCACCTATGTTTTGGGGCCTTGATTTGGATTTCACATGAATCAAAGCTATTCTTAAAAATGTGTCTGATAGCCTAGCCTAATGGGAATCATATGCCACTTCTAGCATGCATGTATCATGTGGTTTAAAATTAAATTAAATTCAAATTCTTGGTGGGATTTTATCGTCCTAGTTCTAATGTCAGCTTGTAGTGTTGTAATTTTAAGAAATTTGGCATAATAAAGTATAAATACAATGTTTTTTCACTCATTTTCACCTAATACTTTCATGAGCACATTCCTTATAGTGAATTTGAGTTTACAAGATAATTCAAGTATTTATAAGAGCATTCAATATTCTTCAAGATTTGATTATCAAGTTTTTTGGAGCATTATTCAAGTATCGAGCATCATGTCAAAGTCATCGTGCATCATGTTTTTGTTTTCTAACAATTGTGATGTAGGATTTTATGATGAACAAGAAAGTACTCAATTCAAGATCTACAACATTCAAGCAATTTTCAATATCTACATCCATTCGATCCATTTCATACATGTTTTGAACATTTTATTTCTAGGGTTTGGTGAGTTACAACATCTCATTTTTTTAGATCATCATTCATTTATCTCATTTGATTTCATTTCAAGGTTTGATCAACAAAATAGGGTTTGACCAAGGCAAACCTCTCTCCACTAACAAAACAAAAATTTTCCCTATTTTGAGTGGGTGATTTGTAGATTTAGTTTGAAGACCCCCTAAGGAGCAAGATTGGAAATAAGTTGTCAAGTGTTCAAAGTTGTCAAAATTTTCACCTTGTTTACAAGACTATTGAAGAACACCTAAGATCTAGAAACTAGGTTAAGAAGGCAAAGCAAATATTGAAGAGTAAATTCAGACTTTGATCCTTTGAAAAATTACAAGTAGGACTAATTCACCACTTCTGGCATATGAGTCCTAGTATAGTAAAATTTGAAAATTTCTAGAGTTCTAGACTTGTCTCTGCCAGATTTTTTTCCTACCTAAAAACCCTAATCTACGATTAAATAACCTAGTCTGGTGTATGAGTTCTAGTAGGCATTGAATTTAGAATTTTTAGCATTTCAAATCTTCATTCCAACTTCTATAGGTTTCCAGGTGCCTCTCTATAATTTTCTAGCTTCTTATTATGATTTGTATTCATTTCTAGGTGATTTAGTGAAGTATTGTATATCATTAGGTTTGATAATTAGGTCTTTCATATCAATTTTCTTTCCAAGGCCTAGCTTGATGGTGAACCTCCTTTTAGTCATTAATCGTACCCTAGGAAAACCTTTAGTAGATCTATTTCATTCTTTCCATCCTTGGATTGAGACTTTTAGGGTTTCCTTGAGTGAAACAAGAGTGTGAAATAGGAATCCTATCCCCTCAAAGGTAGAGTCTCCACCTATTTCTATTATTTGAATACTAAATTATACAAAGGTGTAAACAAATTTCTTCTTACAAAATTATTTCTTCTTGCTAGAGCCTTTATACAATTCACATCCTTGTGACCAAAATGATTACAGTTAAAACATCTATAAAAGAAATGACATAACCTAGTATTTAGCCTTCTCCTCTTGAAGCTTATCTTTTTTATCTTTTAGTTTATCTATAAACTTGAGTGAATTTATAATTCAACACCTTGCTTTCCTTTGTTGCTAAAAATTTCATAGATTTTGAATTTGCAACAGTATTCCATTTTGTATTCTAAATAACAAGCTTCATAGAATTTTTGGTCACCTTAATATTATTTTCATAAGTAAAACCAATAGTATTTTTTATATGTTGTAATCTCTAGCTTTCTATTATGTGTTCCAAATTTTCAATGCTCTTGCCAATTTTTGACTTAACTGATGATTTACCTTCTCAATATATTTCATGAATGATAGAATATCTATTTCAAGTTTTTCACAATCCTTATCTCTTGATAGAAATCTTTCAATTATAACTTCTTCAATCCTTTTTGACTCTTCTACTTGAATGTTTAGATCAAAGATCATTTTCTTTGCACCCTCAAGAATCTCAAATAATTTGTATTTACCTTTAACTTCTACAATTATTTTCTTCATCCTTTTAATTTCCTTATCAACATAGAGTAATTCTTCCAATAGATATACTTCCACATCATCTTCCATTTCAAACTTTTGAAAGTTTCATTAAAAATTTAACATTGCCAAATTAATATTTCAAAGAGTTTAAAGTGAACAACTATCGAGGTTCACTAGAATGTGGTGTAGAAAAAAGGTATCTACAACCTAAATAACACCTCTTCCTATATCACAATGAAAAAGATTCAAATTGATCTCAAATAACCACTTGGCTACTAACCTCAATGGAAGAGACAAAATGGTGGATCAAGGTTTTAGTCCTTTATTTATGAAATAACTTAATATTGATTAATTACTATTAATTGACTTAATTTGATAATGTGAATATTCACCTAGGTTAACTATGAAAATATAACAATCTATTATGATTTCAAGAAAAAATAGAACTAAAAGATAGAAACACAGTTCAAAAGAGTGAAGTGTGGCAAAAAGGAACCTAGAATGTAAATCTGAGCTTGAAATGGATAGAAAAGGGCATTGACACCCTACAAATACTTTATGCAATTCTTTAATTATTTTAAAAATGATTATAAAAAATTGATAAATAATTTTAAATTTCTAGATGTTAAAATGTTGAACTTGACATATTTGAACTCAAGCAAAAATAGGCTTGATAGAGCCACTAGCACCCTATTTCAAACAAGTTTTCTAGTCTTAAGTATCAATAAATGAATATTAATTCCTTATTCCTAATTCAACTTTTAAATTTTTGAAGATTATCAAAAGACAATCATATTAAATGTACAATTATGCCTAGGAACATGAATGGAGTTAACCTATTGTGAAATTGTTAAGGGTGACAATTTACAACACTATATGCTTCTTAATATGAGTGTGTACATGAGCATGTACAATATTTATTTATAGCTCCATGGGTAGTCATGTAAACAATGGTTGATTACTAAAGGCTTAATAAAAAAAAAGAATAAATATGAATCAAAATATTTAAGATAAAAAAGATTTTGAATATTTATATTAAAATAATAAAATAAATCTTATTTAAACTTTAAGCATTAATTGTTTTAAGTATTCTAAGGAATAATTTAACATCTTATGCGTTGTGACCATTTATATTACTAACATACCGATGACAAAGAACTTTTATTAGATTAATGATTAAATTTCGACTACTTTTAAGGAATAATATCTTCTTGAGTCTTTTACATAGACTTATCTAAAGATATGTGAGCTCTAACCAATCTATTTTTTTTATTTGAGTAGATAAATTGTATTTTCTTATTTTACCTTATAATTTTATTTTGGAGAAAAACTGTTATTTGTAATTTGTAGAAAGATCCCGATTTGTAACAATTCAAAAGCAATTAACATTACAAACTCACTTATTATTAAATGACATGACAAATATTATGTTCACGTTGATAAATATGCATACTTTTACATATAAATAAGTATCAAAATTCAGGATAAGAAATATCAGTTAATATTTACAGCGAGACTCCTCCATACAATAGAATATTTGTGTATATGATTATTTGTTAGAAAATAGTAAAATATGTCAAACTTCTCTTTTCAATCGCCAAAAATGGAGGACTGGGCGCTATTCTGTAATAAGAGATGGAAAATATGTTACCTAGCGCACTTCACTGGATTGGCCATGGCGGCTGTCGTACTCACGGCGACACATGGGACACTGAATTTTCACTTGAGTGGATCTAAGTATGCACTGGTAGTGAAATATATGGTTGCAGGGTAACTGCTTTATGTCCTCATGGGTGTCTCCAAAAGGTTCAAGGCAAATTGCGCAATGAATTTCAGGATCATTATTTATGTTAGGGCAAGGCGTGGGTGATCCCAAAATTTCTGCGGCTTCTTCGTCTGTAGTTGCTGATGGAACGTCAACACGATCATCATATTCGGTTAATCGCATATTCCATTCAAGAGAACGACTTCGACGAATTAAATCAGCAAAACGTGGAGAGGCGATCTGATGTTGAGTCATAAGCAAATACGGACGGGGACGGTGATAGCCGGCATCCTGCTGCGTTCGATCTTCAGAAGTACTGTAACTCTCTGGGTCCGTTATGTGGTAATAAAATCAATCCACAACCCTATCATCGTCAAGCCTCCCATCATCGCAGACATAAATATCATATTCTATTGCGGATCCCGCAGTATTTTCACTGCGTAAATGAATGCCCCTCGTTCCACGAAAATAATTTCTTGCTAGTGAGGTTAGTGTTACCACGTAGGCATTGCCGAGGCTATCTTCAACATCGTATACAGGTCTAAAGCCTTGTCTTCTGCGCTGCAAAGGATTACCTACACCTGATCCCTCCATCACTACAGAGATAAGACTAGCTTTTACTGGTTTTGAATGAGGAGTCCTAATTAATAAATGAATCAAACTCTGTATGCTTGTGCATTGTTAGAGAGCAGACCCCTTTATGTATCACTATATCTCACTAAGATGGCGTGGACGCGCCCTTTTAGATCTAAAATATAGATTACAAGAATGAAATGTTAAACATCTGTTTCTATAATTTTCTTACCTCTTCTTTGTTTTACAAGTGATTTTTATTGTAAAAGTTTGTTTTAAATATATATATTTATTTTTTTCAATATGATTTACAGATATTTTATTTAGTATAAAAATAAAATATTGTTATTATTATTTCTAAAGATGTTAGTAAAATAAACGATTACGAGTAAATAACAATTATGAAATCACCAACATTACTTTGTTAAAATATAATTATATTAATCTAAAAAGTATTGGTATTGATATTTAAAGATAAAATTTGAACAGACTAATAGACTCTACAATATTGTTTAGCTTCAAGTATCAGCTATTGTAGCATAAATAAGCCATAGTACTAATCTAAGAAGAAACTTCATATTTTTAGCATTATATAAGTATCCACTCCATTTAACATGAAAGTCTTATAATAATTATTCTTTAGAACCAAATTGGATGTGGGATCATATTAGCTTTTACTTCTAGTTGTGTCTTTCCAATAGAAGTTAGAAACAACAATTACCCTTTGATATTGGAGGCATTCACTTTATAAAATACTTTGCTTTGAATTTTGAGGAAATATTAATTTTGATTACTTTCATTTTTAAAAAAGATGTTTCAAATATTTTGAAAATATAATTTATAGTATAGAATTTTCTAGATTAATATATAAAATATTCTAGATACTTCATAATAGTTTTATTTATTTAAATGAAACATTTGAGAGATATAATCTAGAAAATATTCCATACAAATTATATGGAAGACACCAAAAAAAACAGTGCATTTTCATATATTATAATAGCTTTTAAGAAATTTTACATTTTAAAAATCAAAACAAAAAATACAAATAAAAATATTCTAAAAATGAAATTTTCCATGGTATAAAAATAAACATGTTTAAAGTTTCATTTTTCCCGAGATTCTCTTATATTGATTATAAAAAAATATTTTGTACAAGATTACAATAATAAGGATTTCCTATTTTAACCGTACATGCAAAGTAAAAGAATATAAATAAAAAGGAACTATAAAGATGGAAATGAAATAAAAATATATGGAAGACATAGAACAAAAAAAAGAAGAAGAATATATTTGTGTCCAATTCAAAATTAAGATGCCTCAATTATTGATGGTCCAATTAAGGATAAGCATGCTCTACTCTCAACAAATTCACTCCTACTAGTAGTTCAAAGATACATATTTTTAACTAAAATACTTTGATTGACAAAAATAATATCTTTTAAAAGGAAAATATAATACAATGAAAAATAATTAAATCAAAAACATTAAAATATGAAAAATAATTATAATTTTATATTTTTTACTTGATGGTAACCTATGTTACATTGTAAAAAAAAAAATTTAACTCCATGTTTCACACCTTTCAACTATCCTAAATGGCTAAGAGTTATGAGTTTGTACAAACATTCATAGCCTTTAATGTGAATCAAATAATGATGAAGCTGAAAAATATTTGTTAAATAGTTTTGAAGAATAAATTGGTTGTTTTTCTTGTATATCTCTTAGAAGTTAATTCATATTGAGCACATACATACACTCATGGCTATGTAGAGTGCATTGTTAGAAATATTTGGGAAAATAAATGAAATTCAAAGATATTTGTTAGAGAGTGAAGTAATAAGTCTCAATCAATCTAATTTTTACAAGATACAGGACTTCATCACCAATTTCAAGTCACTAAGAACACAATTTAAGGAGTTTAAAATTCAAAAGTCTACACAATTTATGCTAAGTATTATCTCAAAGCTAGGGCCTATATATTATATATTTTTGTTTACTTTCTATTCTAGGAAAAACATTTATGAGTGAGTTTAAGATGTATTATTATGATTTTAGGATGCCTTATTATTGTTAGAAGAATAGCCTTGATGAATTGAAAGATATTCTTGTGAAACAACAAAACTATTTTACCTTAAAAAATGTCTACTTCAGCTTCTACTTCAAAACAATTAAAATTTGATAAGAAAAAGAGTCATGGTATTGGAATAGGTAAGAAAAAATGAAAACATCTATATTATTTTATAGGTAATTTATTAGGGAATTGGATTCTATATTTAGGAGATTCTCATCAAAGGGAATCTTCATATTCCATGTTCACTTCTTTTGAGCCTTGTGTCTTGCCACATATTTTGATGAAAATAATACTTAAATGAATGTAATTGGGAAGGGATATATTGATATTGGGGATTCCCATTCAATTATTTCTTTAATGCACACCATTTGATAAAAAATATACTTTTCATCTATCAAAAACACTAATGGAAAAGAAAGCGAGACTATGAAATTTAATCTTAATATCATTATCATTATAGAGATGGAGAGTAGAGAGGTCATAGCTATTTTTTTTATTCTTTGTCCCTAAATATGTATTTAATAATTTTAATGATGATCATACTTCTAATATGGAATTTAATGAGAACCTTTTGTTCTTTGAACTTGGTTGTTCTAACATATGATCTAGTTCTTGGACCTTGTATTCCATATCCTATATCTACTATTTTATTTAATTATACTTATGTTCAGACATTCATGACTTCTTATTATTGACTATAGTGGGGTATACAACATATTCTAGATGTGGTTACATGGGCTGAGTAGATGGCCTAGATAATTGTTTAATAGGGTAAATTAGACTAGTATGGGATGGCTACAAATTCATTTCCATTGGATCTATCTTTTTTATTGTATGGATGGTTAAATACGGAGAACTTGGATATCACCACACATGTTGATATATATGATAGTATGATATTTCAAATTTTTAGAGGAGAAATTTGGACATCAGTCATCATCAACTATGATAGTATGATATTTCAAATTTTCAGAGGAGAAATTTGGACATCAGTCATCATCAACCAATTGTGTGAATTCAAGATGCGTTTTATCATTCTCCAAATAATCATATAGGGATACAACAAAAATAAAATAAAATAGACGCAAATACTTGACTAATGTATAAAATTGTTTTCAAAATACTTACAACAATTAAAAAAGTAGTCATTATAATATCTTGTAGAATTTAGTTGCATAGAATGATTGATCTGATTCATGATACTTATACATATATATAATAGAATAGACATAATGTAGAAATTAGATCAACATGATAAAATAATTAGAATTCATTGACACATGGTACATTCCAACATTTTTCATGACTCATATCATGCAAAATTTTCTCTAAGAGAAATTGATAAAGAATGTATTTGATACATTATATTAATATGCATGAATATAAAATATAAAATATAATAATATTTATCAATATTTAATTACATTGAGTACTTCATCACATTAAATATTTTTCTTATCTATAATATATTATTAAGGAAATTCCCTCAACCCTAAAAAATTATTATGTATGACCATCTCTTGTTGTAGTCCCCTTGCATCATCTCTCACTATGGTTAATAGCTCAATTGCTTCCAATATCCTACAATTGCAAAAAAAACCTACAAAACTAGATATATGAAGTCCCTCCAAAAGGATAACATAATTAAAATAATTTTGATGCAAATTATAAAAATGAAAGACCTAAGAAACTAGACATAAGACTCAAGGGGTCATCCAACATGGCCTTGTTTAGATAAAAACATCAAATAATTTATATTTCACCTTCTTAGAATTAAACTAACACATAATTTGTAAGCTAGTTAACATATATAAACTCAATTAGGTTCAACTATCACCTCTAATTTAATAATAATTTGATCATAAAATTATATAAAAAACTTCTAGCTTACTAATTGTAGTTAAGCGAAGAAGAATTTAAACACTAATAACTTTCAAGTCCTTTCCTAAACTATTAAAATTTATTATTTTAAAAGTTGAGCAAACTAAGAAAAAAACCCATCAAGCATTTGAAAAGATATTAAAGCATGGAAAATTAGTTTTTTCTACAACATAGTCCACCAAAATTTCCAATAGGATAATAATTTAATAGCAGGATACTTCAAATTTTAAATATTCATAGTCACCTTAAAAAATATGATTTAAAATCATCAATCTAAACTTGAAAAGTAAAGTTGATGTAACACGTAAATAAGCATCTTTAAGAACACCAAATTGTTCATTTAATGGTTCCTTAGTAAGATTCATAACATCATTAAGTAATTAGTAGCATATCATAAGTTATCAATGATATATATACATGAGAAGACAATTTACTATCATCGAATAATATATGATAAGATTAAAAAAATAATTGTCATGAATATTTATATAATAACCATGAGGTTTAAAATAGCTTATAAATAAAGCCCATATTAGTAAAAGAGAAGGTAGCTCACAACTTACTATATATAGGAGCATTACAAACTATAATATTAAGTGCATAAGATCCTATAGGATGAGGAATAGATCCAACACGAGGCAAAGTATAATTACTGATAACACCACCATCATGACAAAATAACCCAATAATTACATCAAGTCAAAACTTGTTGGAGACACGTATGATTTACTTTTTAGAGTCTAGTCATTGATTTAACATAAATCAAAAATTATAGTTTAAATTTAAAATTGGATATTCATATATGACTAAAATTTATTATTTAAATTTAAAATTAGATATTCAAATATCACTTAAACATTTGAAATTTAACATCTTACATTGTGGTAACAACTAATAGATCTTCGTTTTTAATATATTCAACTTTCTAGATCTTTCCCTTGATAATTTTATAGAGTATGACTTAAATGGATTTTATCATATATGTATCATTTAATATTTTATAGTAAAATGGACTTAGCAAAGAGAGAAAGAGTCAAAAAATATGGATGAGAGTACACTGATTGTAGCTGATTCAAACAATTAATAGTGAGTTGTGAGCATGTGATATGAAAATTAGAGGGAAACAAGAAAGAAGACAAGGGTATAACCTCACATATTATTACTAAACCACCATACAAGCATCAAGACTTTATGACTCAGCCTTAGAACACACTAACTGATTATTAGATTGTTAAAATTTACATTTTATATATTTTTCATTATAGCTAGACTTTCAATTCACAAGAATAGCTCAATAGTTAATCTAAAATTGTATACATATTCTACTTAGAATTACATGGCCAAAACACTTATGGACATATGCATGCAACTAAAATACCTCCACTATACCAATCTAGTTCGTAAAACTTTATGCTATTAATTTAATAATTAAAGATAAATGGTTTAAATAAAGTAATTTTGAGTACGTAAAGGCTAAATTGGAACATCTATATTTCTTGTTCCTTGATCTATTTTATATTTTAAATCTCTTTACAACTAGGAATATACTTGAAATGTATAAGTAATCTATGTTGTATCAATAGTTAGTCCTAAATATTAGGGATACTTGTTTTGTTAGATCACTATTGCATGCAATACTTCAAACATAAATATTGTGCCCAAGAGTACATTGACATTTCTTTGGGCTTCTTACTAGTGCCTCAAGCTCATTCATGTTGGTGTAGCATTGACAATAATGGTACAATCCAATCCTTTACTATTTGTAACAGTTTGGTCAGACCACTCCTTTCCTTGCATCGACCTCTACATGCTCTTGTCTCCCATGATGAGAATATTGTAGTTGAATTTTTTTAAACTTGGAGTGGAGTGTATTCATTTTTGTAGGAAGAAGAAGATATATGATATTGTAGAGCTTAAGATATGCAATTGTATGAGAGTTTTATTTTCTAATTAATATAGAGAGAAATTCCCTACTTAGTGTAGATGCAGCCAATTGGTGAACCAAGTTGAAAAAATTTCTTTGTCTTTTGCATCTAATTTGTGTGTGTTTTGCTTAGGAATTTTATTTAAGATTTTCTATTTTTTTATGTATTGTTCATTTTCTTCACTCAATAATTGGTATAATAGATTTGGTCAAGAAGCTCATAAAAGCGGCTCAGTGGTGAAGCTGGTCAGGAATCTTAAAGAATTCTGAGAAAAATGGACGAAGCAAAAAAAGGGAAAATAAATAAGTTATCTGGGAAGAATTTAAAATTTTGGAAGGTTCAGATGGAATCATTACTAATAATGTAGGATCTCTTCCCTACATTGATTAGAAAAAAAAGGGAAAAGGCTCAATATCATAAAAAGATTAGGAGAGTTTGAATATGAAAGCAAGGGAAACTATTTTCCTTTCGTTGTCCAACAATTTACTATTTAATGTTTCAGTAGAGAAGACGACAAAAGAGGTTTGGTATAAACTCTCCAACATGTAGAAGATCTCATTGGCATCCAATAAGGTATTCATTACAATTAAAAATTTATATAATTTGAAAATGAAAGGAGGGATTATATCAAACCATCTCAATAAATTCAATACTTTGGTAACTCAGTTAATTTATGTTGGTATTAATTTAGATGATGAAATCAAAGCAATACTTTTATTATGTTCATTAGAAAATAGTTGGGAAGGAGTGGTGATGGCAGTTAGCACTTTATTGGCTACCAAAAGGAAATTAGAATTTGATGATGTTGCAGCCACACTTCTCAATGAAGACATGAGAAGGAAAAATCAAGGGCCCTCATCTAGAGATGCTTTGACTATAGTGAGTACTGACAATAGTGGAAGGAGTCGAGAAAAAAGCAGAAATAATAACAAGAGAAGGTCAAAATCTGCACCAAGATCAAAGTCAAGAGGTAGAAATGGTGCTTGTTGGTTTTGTGGTAAACTAGGCCACATAAAGAAAAATTGTTGGAATTACAAAAAGGCACAAGATAAGGTAAGTAAGTAAGTAAATGATGTAGATGCTAGTGTTTTAGTTTTGGTTGTAGGTGACATAACTACAAATTCTTGGGTTCTCAATTCTAGTGCCTCTTTCCATGCTACTTTGTGCTAGGATGATTTCTCTAATTATCAAGAAGGTATGTTTGGTAGAGTGTTTCTTAGGGATAATAAAGAATGTGAAGTCATAGGTAAAGGTGATGTGATTTTCACTTTTAAAAATGGAAATAAGTGGATTTTGAAAGATGTTCACCATGTTCCAACTTTGAAATGAAATGAAATTTTGATGAGCCAACTTTATGCTCATGGGTGTGATGTGAAATTTTCATTAGATAATTGGAAGGTAACCAAGGGTGTCATGGTGCTTGCAAAAGGAAAAAAATTGGGAAATATTTATGTTTTAGAGTACAATGATGAAGTGGGAGCTACATGTATGGTTGTGGATAGTAGTTTAGAGATTTGGTATAAGAGGCTTAGACATATGACCAAAAGAGGACTTTAATTCATGCTTCAAAGGGATCAACTTCCAGGGCTAAAATCAATTAGTTTGGAGTTATGTGAGCATTTCCTTTATGGAAAGTAGAGTCGGGCCAACTTTATGAAGATTGGTCATGAGAAGAAAACTACACCTTTGGAGATTGTGCATTCCAATGTCTTTGGTCTAATCGGTGTAACCTCTTTTGGAGGTGCAAACTATTTTGTTACTTTTCTTGATGATTGCACTCACAAATTTTGAATTTATATGTTGAAAATAAAATCAGAGGAATTTTCAAATTTTAAGATCTTTAAGGTTGTTGTTGAAAATCATATTGGGAACAAAATTAAATGCCTATTAATAGATAATGGAGGAGTGTTTTTCTCTTCATAGTTTGAAATTTTTTGTGCAAATAATGGAATTTTCAGAGTTAAAGTGGTTCCATTCACCCCCCTAGAAAATTTTGCAATTGAGAGGTTGAATCAAATGATTCTTGAGAGAGCTTGGTGTATGCTCACAAATGTTAGATTCGGTAAATAATTTTGGGTGGAGGCTAGTAATAATGTAATTTATTTAATGAATAAAATTCCATGTTGAATATATTTTGATATTATGGATGAAAGATGGAAAAAAAAAGAATCTCTTTTCATCATTTACATGTGTTTGGTTGTGAGGCCTTTGTCTATATTCTAAAAGAGTAGAGGAGAATATTGGATATGAAATCTAAGAGGAATATTTTTCTTGGTTATGGAGAAGATGAATTTGGTTTTAGGCTATGGGATCCCATTGCTAAAAAGATTATTCACAATTGGGATGTCGTTTTTAACGAAAAATGTTTTCCAAGTTTTCACAAAAAAAAACATCTTAAAATGATTATATAGATGTTGATTTGTTTTCTAATGGCAATGCTAGGCACACCTTTGTTTGATTTTTCTAGCCATTAATAATTTCTTTGCAGCTGTCTAGTATAAGCTCTTAGCCTTCAATTACTTGTTTGTTGCCTCCAAATACTTCATCATTGCATTTGACTATTCCCACTCCAACTCTGGTAAGTGCAATGCACCCTTCCCATGTGAGTTCATAATATTCATCTATTAATTCGTAGCCTACAAATGTTATTGCACAACATCAAATGGGTCTTTTATACTACTGGAAAAGCTTCACCAAATCTTCATGTGCCTACAAATAATTTATCGTTGTCATTGGTATTTACATCACAACCTTTAAATACTTATGTGTAGCCTAAACTAATTTCATCCTTTCCCTCGCTAAATTCTACACAGCCTACTGGGGTGGTTTTGTAGCCTTCTAAAATGGAAGAAGGTAGACTTACATGTGATATTGGAGGAAAATTCACTATAAAGCCTCCTTTTGGTCAAACAAAGTTGTTTGACAACTCATTGATGCCTTTAGAACATGCTACACAACTTCTTAATGTCTGGGCACAACAAATAAAGAATTTTTCTACACTACCTTATGTTGAATCGCAACATTCCTTAGGTTCGATGGTGTATGGTCAAAGTCTCTCCCAGATTCGAATGGGGAGCACATATTCAATGAAAGGTATACACATATAGTATATTTGAGGACATGTGCAAGACTAGGGGAGTGTACAAAATCAAAGAGATTTACAATCTGATATTGAAGATGTCCAATGATAATTACAAAGATTAAGCTTAGAAACAAAATTATTTCAAGAATAAGGTTGTCAATTAAGGAGGTCTACCTAGGAGAAGATGCATCCATCTAAGTATGATGACTATGAACTTTTACTTTCTGATCATTTAGAGTTGGTGACATTTAAACAGGCTTGCAAAGATGTGAACTCATTGCAATGGATGACAATAATGCAAGAAGAAATGGATTCTTTGAGAGCGAATGATACATGCTATTTGGTTACCCTTCTACCAAATCCCAAACCTCTAAAAAATAAAAGGGTGCATTGGTTGAAAGAAGAAGATGAGGGTACCAAATGATACAAAGCCATATTTGTTGTGAAGGGTTTTGATCAACAAAAAACATTGATTTTAATTAAAAAAATTCCCTAGTTGTGAAAATGCAAAAAAATTGTGTTGTTTTGAACCTTGCAGCTATTTGGAATCTTGAGCTTGAGCAACTTGATGTTAAAAAAACATTACTTCATGGAGATATTGAAGAGGATTTGTATATGGAGCACCCTAAAGGTTTTGTATAGTAGGGTCAAGAGAATTTGTATTGCAACCTAAAGTGTAGTTTATATGAGCTCAAGAAAGCCCCAAGGAAATAGTATCATATGTTTGATAGCTTCATGGCTGAGCACAACTTCATTCACTATGAATATGATAAGTGTATCTATTGCAAGTGGCTTGCAAGTAGTGAGTTTGCCACACTTTTATCTCTATTGATTGTATATTAGTCACTGGTAGCAACATGAGAGTTGTTATGAAATTGAAACATCATTTAGCTTAGTGGTTTGTTATGAAAGATCTAGGGGCATCAAAGAGGATTATTGGCATGATAATAATCAAAGATAAATTAGATTGTATCAAGAGAAGTACATTGAAAAAATATTGGTCATATTTAATATGTAGAATGCAATTTTTTTTTTGTACTCCCTTAGTCGATCACATTCGATTGTCATCAGGTATGTGTCTTGGGTATGTGCAGGATCATCATGGAAAAAATAGGCCCTTAAGTGGCAATTTTTTTAGAAAAATCAGAGTTAGGAAACTTGACGTAAAAATTTGAATAAGCTATCTATATTATTTCAAAAATATGTAAGAATAGAATCTATAGAAAATTGAATGTAGTTTGTAAACTACTAAGGTTTTTTTAAAATAAAACAAAATCTATTTGGTGAAAATTTAAATTTCAATGGAGTAGTACTTAAATTCGAGGGAAAAAAAAAGAGTAATAATGCGCCACCCTAACCACAGTAAAATGATAATATTTTGTTATAATATTTGAGATATAATTAGAGGACTCATGTCCTGATCTGATGCATATTTTTTGAAATTTTTTTTCCAAGTAAATAATTAATTATGAATTTTTCATTAAAACTTTTGAGAAATATTAAAAAAATCGTATGTTTGACCACCTTAACTTGGTCAAAACTTCATGAAATTTAATTTTTATCTTTTTAATCCTATAGTATGCAAAACATAGAGTGTGACACATGTTTTGGATTCAAAAAATATGATACCGTTTGAAAGCTATAGATGTTTTTCAATTAGCCTATCAATTAGGACTTTAGTCATAATTTGAATAGAAAATGAATAATAATTACTTATTAAATTCAAAGTAAAGAATAATTTATATTGGTGGAAAGTTGAGAATCTCCTTTAAAAACCCTTTTCATTTCATCAATTTTGGGTAAAAAAAGGGTCATCAGCCACATACCCATCATATTGCAACTTTTTGGCCCACCATGATCTTGCACATACCCTCCTACAACTGAGAAAGACATAACACAGATGAAGAATGTTCCCTATTCATCTATAGTTGGTAGTCTTATGTATGCCATTGTTTTCACTCATCCAAATATTTCCCATATAGTGGGTGTTGTGAGCAGATTTTTGAGAAATCTAGGAAAACCTCATTGGCAAGAAGTTTAGTGCATTTTTTAGGTATCTTAGAGGTATTTCAAATTATGCTTTATGGTTTGGAGGACATGATACTTAGCTATGAGGGAATATTGAATCTGATATGGCTGGAGACTTGGACAAATGGAGGTCTACAACTGGGTATGTGTTTACTTTTTCTGGGGCTGTAATTAGTTGGATTTCACTTTTGCAATAAGTAGTTGCACTCTCTTCCACCAAGGCTGAATACATTGCTCTCACTACGAGAGCAAAGGAGATGATATGACTACAATGGTTATTGAATGAATTGTGGTGCAATTGAAATGTTTCTCCTTTGTTTTGTGATAGCAATAGTGCCATTCACTTGGAAAAGAACTACACCTTTCATAATCGAACCAAACATATTGAGTTAAGATATCATTTCATTCAGCATGGTCTTGAAGAGGGTAAATTGTAAGTCAAGAAGATTGACACCAAAGTGAACCCAATAGATGATTTGACAAAAAATGTTCCAAGGGAGAAGTTCAAGTTCTGTGAGACTTGTGAGACTTCTCTTGGCATTGTCAATTTTTTATTATAAGCTTGGATTAGGGGATTTCTCTACACAGCTACCCTACAGCCCAAATTAGACTTCAAGTGGGAGATTGTTGGTGTAACGTTGATAATAATGGTGTAGTTCAATCCTTTACTATTTTTAGTAGTTCGGTCAGACCAATCCTTCATCTCTCCTTACATTGACCTCTACATGCTCTTGTCTCCCACAATGAGGTTATTGTAGTTGACTAATTTTATACTTGGTGTGCAGTGTATTTGTTGTTGTAGGAAGAAGAATATATATGATATTGTAGAGATGCAAATATGTAATTGTATGAGAGTTTTATTATCTAATTAATACAGAGAGTAATCCCCTGCTCAATGTGGATGTAGCCAATTGGTGAACCACATTAAAAACTTTCTTTGTCTTCTGCATCTAATTTGTGTGTGTTTTGTTTATGCATTTGGTTTAAGATTTTTTTTTTGTACTGATCATTTCCTTCACTCAACAATTCTAATTATTCTCCTTAGCATTCTACTCCTATCAATGAACTAGAGCATCAATGGCTAGTGCAACAAGAATAATGTCCAATTTCTATCCTATTCCCAACCATTTTAAATGTGGTACCCTTACTCTAAATGGTTGGAGATTAATTAAATCTACTATAAAACCTTACGTCCATAAGGTAAAATGTGCAAGTGTCTATGTCTGACATGAAGGGTGGTGCTTCATACTCTATGGTGACTGGGGTTATCACGAAATAAACCCTATACACCACTATCCATAGTTTCCACCTAGAATCTCCTAGAAGGTCATGATAAATATTTGAACTCATCTCCTCCTCCTACCTTTATCCATGATAGGCATGCATGTGGATTGTGGAAGGTTAGATAGGTGGTGGAATGGACTAAACATTCAAAACATTAACTATTAAAATATCTTACATGTTGATTACATTTGTTCTTGTGTTAGCACTTCACAAGAGTCTCTATCTTGTAAAATATGCATAAATTGTAGCACCCCTTTCAAATGAAAGATGACTTAAATAGTTCACATTGAGAAACAAAGGTATGAAACTTGAAATTGGCTACAATGAGTTGCTTGTGTGTCCCTTTTTTTAATGAGGACTACCTAAAGTGAGCTCTTTAATCCATTAATATAAATTTATATTTTCAAGATAAGAAAAATCATTTATCATTTACAAATTTTTTAGAAGAGGAAAAAAACTTCAACACAATTTTTTTTAACTAAAATTTTATATAAATTTATAGAACAACATACATAGGTATATGTGTTATCGTTCTTCCACCTTCAAAAGTGTTTGTATCAATAAGGTTACAATCAAGAAAATTAAATTGGTAGGGATAAAATTAAATTGCACTAAGTCAGAAATGTTGAATAATTAAACACACAACATGAAAAATACAAGAATTATACATAGAATTTTTTTTTTTACTTGACATAAAGCATCATGAATAATAGAAAACTATGCTAAATTAATTGTATACATCTTTTTTCTTGCAACAATTTATACCTTTTGAGTTCCTTTCATTAATTAAAAACTAAACACACAATTAAAATAAGGGGTTGGGTTAGGTGGCCTTTCATTCCTCCCCCTTTGGTATATAATTGATCCTAGATGTACTCAAGGGTAGAGAATAGATCCACTTATTTTTACAATAGTGAATCTAATAATAACAAGGATACATATTCAACTACTTCATATAATGAATAAAATAGACTCTTAGGCACCATATTATTTCTGTCACATAAATTAATGCTAGAACAAATATATTAGTTTCCTTACAGCACTTGTTCTTTATTTGGCATCAATTCATTTGAATATATGAAAACACATATACAGACACAAACACACACACACACATATACATACATACACACAAACATATCTATGTGTGTGTGTGTGTGTATCCATATACATATATGTATAAGAGTGAATTTTTACCCCTTATGTAAATTCACCTTTTGAACTTTTTCCATCTTAGAAAACAAAGTTTAGAGGCTTAATTATACTTAAGCATGTTGCTTTCATTCCACTTGGCACCTATTTTGAGCGTCAGTGGGAGAATTTCTATGGTGGAGGCCCACATGACACATAGACATCCATGTGGCACATAAACGTCTATTAGGTGTGCTTATGTCCCTGGAAGATTCCTACAACTAAACTTGTAGAGGCATTACACTTCTCATTGGTGGTCAAGTTGTAACACCCTTTTTGACTGACTGACCTAAATATGGCCATTTTCTTCATCTCCTTTTCAAATTCACTCCTTCCACAAGCATTTAATCCTCTAATCATTTAGTCAAAATTCTTCCAAGTATTCCAACCAGCTTCTTCACACTCTTTCACTCACTTATAGCATTCTCAAGGACTCTAGCAGCACTCTTGCACACCATTGCAACAACAACTTCACTCCATCACTTCAGTAGAGAAAGTTTTGGACCACACCATTGTAGTAGAGGCTTGAGTACTCTCAATCTCTCCCCCATCAGCCTTGAATGTTTTTGATGGAGGTGGTAAGCTTCCCATTCCTCTCCTCTATTGCTCGATACAGTAAGAACATTTACTATTTTGTATTGCTTTTGTGCTCCTCATTATGTTACTTTTTTAATCTCACTTTCTTAGCTTTCTGTGGATGTTGAAACACCTAACTGAGGTCCTAACTAAGGCAAGTTGCTATATAGACACCCAACATTTATCCTCCTTGTGTGTAGGTGAATGTGCTTTTTGGGAGCTAGCTAGCAAATGAGTTTCTTTGTGAGATCCTTCTTGCCACCCTAACTCTTGTATTTTTTCTTTATCACATTAGAGAGTATTTTATTTACTTAATCACATTATTTTTTCCCTTTAGTAGTAGTTAGTTAGGTCATTACTGTGTTTTCCTAGGTTTGACCTTGTCTCTTTAGTTACCTAGTTGTACGGATGCCAACACACTTGAGAGACACCAATGCGCCACACTGTTGTCCAAGGACCATGTTTCCTTCATCAAGCATAGAGCTTCCCGAGGCATAACATTGAACCTACAAATTGGCTCACCTTGCCCCATTTTGCATTTAGGGTCTATAGGGTGATTGAAGGACTTTATAGTCCTCATCATTCTCATCCCACATTTCCCAACATCTTGTTAAGTTGAGGTAAGTTAGGGTAGCCTTTCATTGTTGGCCCTCTAGAACCTTGAACATGGGTGGTCCCCCTCTCTTACATTTTTTGGTGAAGCTGACGTGAACCAATGTATGCTCATCCATTGGTGTTGAAACCTCTCTCCTCTACTCTGTGACTGTTGCATCCCTGACTATTGTGAAGGTTTATGAGCATCATAACCTAGTCCACAACTTCTAGGTATATCATTAGGAGAAGTGTACGACACCTTCTCATGGAAAGGATGAAGGTCATTATTAGTTTCACTATAGGCCTTTTCTTTGGTCCCACCATTAGTGTGGCCCTACAATAGTAGTTGTTAAGGGGCGAGATAGGATTTCTCTAATGAAACCAATCACATCCCCACTCCTCTTGCATCCCCTATGCCATCATCGGTGGATGAGTATGAGGTTATTCAAATCCCTTCAAAATATGTTTCCCCCTTAGCAAAGGGTTGCGGGCCTTAGAAAATAATTTGGGAAGGAACTCGAAGATATCTAGGGCCACTCAAGGCATCGTTGAACTAATGTACATGACTAGAAAAGATCAAATATGCTTGAAGCTCCTAGCTAGTCTTACTAGTTTGATAGAAGCATGTTCTCCTTTTAAGACTCCTAGTTTTATGTGAGGAGCCACTTTTGAGGATTATGAAGGATAATTAGAAGTATCAATGCATCCCACATTTGTTTACATGGATGATGCGGTCCCCTCTATCAACATCCCTTCTATCTCCAAAAAAATTTAAACTATCAAAGTAAAGAAGGTCCCTTTGGGATTTAGCATCACACCCCTTGTCACCTCTAGTGGTGGAGGTTTTAGTGGGATCAGTGGTAGAGGCTTTTGTAGTGGCAGTGAATTTGGTACTGAAGGTGGTTTCAGCAAAGGTCATGGTGGTGGCTTCAGAAGTGAAGGTGGCTCCGGTGGAGGCCCTACTAGTGGTAGTGGCTTTGGTGGTGGTTTTGGTGGTGGTCACACCAATGGTCCTAGTGGTGGTTGCAGTGGATGTTCTAGAGGAGATTCCTCTATCCCTCTATCTTCTAATGACCCTATTCAGAATACTCTTCTTTAAAATATGGGTAAGATGTAGAGCCAATTGGCAAGTATCTCCCAAGCCTCTACATAGCCTATCTTTCAACCCTTTCTTTGACATAGCCCATTGTCAGTTGTGATCCCTTCCCGTAAGGAATGGAGATCCCTAAGTTTGAAAAATATGATAGAAAAGGGGACTCACAGACACATGTGTCTACATTTAACATCTTATGCACAAATTTCTTCCATCACAATGTGTTGATGGGTAAGTTGTTTCCTAGATCAGTCAAGGATACAACACTGAGAGTGGTACTATTCCTTGCTTGAAAATTCTATTTTCTCATTTGACCAACATGTAAATCAATTCCTTAGATAGTTTCAAGTTAAAATCAGGCCAAAAATGACCATCTCAAATCTCATCTGATGTAAACAAGGAGATGATGAAAATATTATTGATTTCATAGCATGCTATCAAGTGCTTCTTTCTCAAATCTCATATCAACTACTCAATTTTGACATGTAGAAGGTATTCATAGGGAAATTACAAAGGCCTTGGCAAGAGAAGTTCACCCTTATAAAGTATGCTTCTTTTGTGTATTTGTGTGCATCCTTACGAGAATACCAATAGATAGTCGTTCAATTCGGGGGATCCTCCTCATGCTCCCATTTTGAGGGAAAGTCCATCATATCAATCTCTGGGAAAGGTAAGTCCATTACAAATGTATTATCCATTGCTACTGAGAATGGCCTCAGATGTAATCAAAATTTTACAAAGTTATTAGAATCTTATTCTTCCATCTTACAAAAGTTATTGAAGGATAAGATCATAATCTTGCCAAATCCTTAGCCTGTTAAGCAGCCTTACCCTAATTGTTATGATGGGAGCACTTATTGTCAATACCATCGAGATAATGGACATGATACCAAATGTTGTATGTGGCTACGTCATGAGATACATGATTGCATCAAGGACAATACTATTCATCTCAATGAGAGTAAACAAAATGCTAACAAATAAGTGGTGAAAGCTAATAGTCAATTGCCAATATACACGGACCCATTTTCGTTGCACTCTACTAACATGATTATCAATTCCACTAATTATGTTATTCAACCCAAGGCCTATGTTAACATGGTCATAGTGACATCTACTGCTCTACCTTCACTCGATTTGTTGGATATAACATTCACATCACAAGAATTATGCTTAAACAAGTCCTCTCCTCTCTACATTCCTACTCTCCTTCATGGTAACATTGTGATGGGGGTCTTGGTAGACCACATGAGCCATGTGAATGCCATCATAGAGGAAACATTGGTATTAAATTCATTATAGAGGAAAGAATATGACAAAACAAAATCTACCATCTGTACTCAAGACAGTATGTGTCTCAAACCTTATGGATTGATAACCTTGTCCATCCTAGTTGGACCTAGGGCTGTGGACATATTTTTTGATGTTATTTCAAAGTTGGATCTATTCAAGCTGGAGCTAGGCATACCTTGGCTAGCTTCCATGAATGGGATCACCTCTATTGTTCGAAATTGATTAAAATTTTCTCACGAAGGTCTCATATATGTACTGCATGAAACCGCCTTGGCATAGGCTCAAGCTTAGCATCTCAGACCTCCCTAATGAATACCCTAGACTATGGTATTACTTATATGGTAGAAATAAGGGTTCCTAAAGGGAATTCACTTTGTGGCCTCCTACCACTCTTGTGCCTAAAGCAGTGAATGGGAAGAGGCCCGCTGTTGAGGCCCTTGATTCGACCCCCT
Organism: Sequoia sempervirens; assembly: GCA_007258455.2. Taxonomy (NCBI): domain Eukaryota; kingdom Viridiplantae; phylum Streptophyta; class Pinopsida; order Cupressales; family Cupressaceae; genus Sequoia; species Sequoia sempervirens. Next base: position 1,245 of record VDFB02027658.1, on the reverse strand, counting down.
CATTGATTCTTAGCCTATTCCTCTTTCTCCCATTCAAGAATCCATTCTTGTGCTAGAGATGGCCATAGTGGATGTTACCATGGTTGAGTAGAAGCTTTCTACTCCTTTGCAGCCTCCAACCTCCAATTCAAAGAGTCATAGAAACTGCCATCCGTGCGAGCACAAGTGTTAATCAAATTCTCTCTTGGCTGAGTAGGTTGCCTCACAACGAAGCAGGAAGAGACAACTTCCACTTCTTTAGGGCCTCCTACAGTGTTTTCATCTTCCCCTCATTCTGCCTCTCTTCATTCTAGTCCCACACCACTTCCGAATTCCAGTGCAAGTACAAATGCACCTAACCCCAAGTGGGTACAGGTGTTCATTTCTCCCTTGATGGAGCCACCTTTGTTGATGTCCATCCTAGATATCCAGCCTTTCTTGAAGCCCATGGATATGATTAATACCTCAGTTGTATCCATTGTGGTTATTTCCTCCTCTTTCTCTACACATCTAGCCTCATTTATGGGGAGTTCATCTCGTCTGATGAAGCAGAAGGTGGAGTGTTTTCCTTCTAGTAGTGAAGTGCATAGGAAGAACCCACCTTCTTCACAAGGTGGTCATATGCTGACTTGTTTTGTCTTAGTGACGAAACTAGGCCTGACTTCCCCTAAGTTTGTCCCCGCTCCCAAGTCATTCGGGGATCCTAATGGTGAATATCATGTGCAACCTATCCCATCCATTGAAGTTAACCACAATGCTATAGTGTGGTGCATGTTTAACTCTATGGATAAAATTCTAGCCTTTTCAACAATCTTCACTAAATCACTGACCCTAGATCCATAAGAGCTTGGTAAAGAAGACCTTGTAGGGACTTCTTTTGTGGGAGGACCAAATGCTCCGCCTCTTAATATCCCACCACTATAGTCTCATCATCCTTCCCCCTATGATGATCTATATTGGGAAGTGAATGACCCCTTATTCAATCAATGTTAGGAGGAGGCCTCTTCTTGATTTTGTGTGTGTGTTTTTTGTGATGTGTTCCCCCATGATCATGTTGTGTGTTCCTAGATGACCTTTTTCACCCTTGTTGGTGCTTAGATACAGGTGTGGTTTTTGTGTTGTAAACCTTCCTATATTTTGATTATCATTCTTCCACGTTTGTGACTTGATTTTTTATAAATTGGGGATGATGCAAAGTGTTTGGGGAATTTAGGCTTCCCTTCCATGTTAACTCAATTTTTTAATTTTACTATCTTCTTGGGCATT
>VDFB02027657.1:0-23135 GCA_007258455.2 Sequoia sempervirens | reverse complement strand
GATTTAGAAAAGCAGTGATGTATGACGATCATGGCTTTATTTTGTCCTTTTGGCAATCATGTGGCTAGTTTCTCAAGGATGTCCTAGAAATAGGATTTAGAGAAGCAACAAAGTTTCATGACTTGTCCTTGTGTTTTTCTACTTGTGATTGGTTACGACAAAAAGACCGAGGTACTAAGTGCTCTTTAATATGAGCTGATCATCCTTATTTGTGGGATCGGCTATTCGCATGTATTCCATCTTGTACACCTTGATCTATGTCATATCATGGTGTTTGTTGGCCATTACAATAATCAGCAATGATGATTAAGAGAGTTAAATACAAACCTTTCGCCACGTAAGTTTTAAGGATTGGTCATGTAACCAACATTCATCTCCTCGTTGTCAGCCCTTTCCTACCATCACCATGATATCCTTCTGGCATATAAAAAGCGGTATACACAATCACATTGACATTACATTAGTACATACATCATCCATAGCATTTTCAACCATACATTTGCATTACATATTGCATTATACATAGTCATACATTAACATAAGCATAAACATGGCATCCATTCAAATAAACACATTATGCATATCATCATCAATCATGGCATAACATTAGCATGATATATAAATAAATGTTGCATTATTAGGGCATCACATCATAAGTAACCATCATAGGACATACCTGACAGAACAGATAAATAAATAATACCATCATCCATCATAAATGCATATCATACATCATAATGCATAAATCAAATAACATCACATAACACACATGGGTATGTGTAGGATCATGATGGGCCAAAAAGTGGCAATATGATGGCTTTTTGTAGGGTATGTGGTTGACAACTTTTTTTTTACCCAAAATTAATGAAACAAAAACGGTTTTTAGAGGATATTATCAGCTTTCCACCAATATAAATTATTCTTTACTTTGAATTTAATAAATAATTATTATTTATTTTCTATTTGAATTACAACTAAAGTCTTGATTGATAGGCTGATTGAAAAACATCTATAGCTTTTAAATAGGTATCACTTTTAATCCAAAACATACACATTCTATGTCAGCAATCTATAGTATTTAGAAAAAAAAAAAGAAAATGAATTTTGTGAAGTTTAATGTTACAGTGGTTAGAAATATGAGTTTTTTATTTTTAAAAGTTGCATTAAAAAATTCAATTAATTTATTTACTTGGAAAAAAAATCACAAAAAATATGTAGAAAATATTGGGACATAAGTCCTAGTTAGTATCCTAAAAAGATATATTATTTTATTGTGTTAGGTGTAATGTATACACTGCTACCTCTGTTTCACCTCTAAAATTTAATTACTATCACATTGAATGCTCACCTAAATAGATTTTTAAATAAACCTAGTAGTTTATAAACTACATTCAATTTTCTACAAATTATATTCTTACATATTTTTGAAATAATGTAGATAACTTATTCAAATTTTTACGTCAAGTTCCCTAACTCTGATTTTTATGAATTTTTTGCCACTTAAGGGCCTATTTTTTCCATGATGATCCTGCACATACCCACATGTAGGATGCATCAAAACCACATCATATAGCATCATCTCAAAAATTAGTTTCATAGCATAAAGTCAAGAGATATCCCAAAAATAGAGCTCGCAGGCTCGATAGTCAATACATAGCATGTCATAATTCAAAGTCTAAAACATGAAGCCAAACACAGTAAACATGCCCCTATGAACTGCTCTCCTCATCCGCTCACGGCGAAGAATGTGGTGACAGAGGACTTGTGCCTGACATTGAGGTAACAGGTAGACTAGTATCAAACTTTGTCTGTGAAACCAATGAAACTGACACTGATGGCATCATCTCCACGGTAATAGGAATTTGTGATGACACTGCAGCCTGACTCTGTGAAGCTGAAGGATCTATCACTGGAGGCAGACCAGGTACTGATCTATGGCCTGAACCTGATGAATCATGGGAATGCCCTGACCTGTGACTAGAAGAGCATCTATGATGAGACTTGTCACTCGAAGTATGTCCTGAAGAGGTGGAGCCCCCTACACTACTCTGACTTCCACTGCCACTGCCAATCCCTGACCTACTATTGTCGTCTGTCCTCATCTGTGTCCTGGTCAGGGTGGGATCTCTCATCTTTGTTGGTATGGCCTGCTCATATAACTTCTTGTATTGCCCAAGCTGTACACTGACCCTACTAAACTCCCATGTCAAATTTGTCGATGGTCCTATACATAATCGAGCAAACTCTGTACACACTACGTTGCCTCCTATTGGAGGATCACTGCTTGGTCTCGCTTAATTAGAGTCACCTCTAGCTCTGCCTGTAGTGCTCTGACTTATGCAACACTCTCATCCAATATCCTCTATAGGTCCACCACCCTCTGGTCTGTTGTGGGATCATGGGGCAACGTCAAACTAGATGGTATCTCCTCATCTCCCTCCACCATCCTCCATCTCAGGAGCCTCTCGACCTCATCCATAGCATCATCATCATCTTTGTCATCATCCTCCTCCTCTGCGACCTCCTCACCACCAAATCCCTTTTCGTGAGGCACATCCACATCTACATCCACATCAAGCTCCTGCTCTTTTCTGGCCTCCTCCTTGGCCACATGCTCCTAATGTCTCTCCTCCTCCTACTCCTACCTCAACTACTCATATCTCTCCTCCTCCTACTCCTGCATCAGTTGCTCCTCATGTCTCTCCTCCTCCTGCTCCTACCTCGGCTACTCCTCCTGTCTATCCTCCTCCTCTCTCTCTCCCTCCTCGGCCACCTCTTGGATAGCATCTAATTCTTCTCTAGCTACATGATGTTGTACCCTCCTGCCCTACCTCTAGCCATCTCTCCTCCATCTCCAGCCATCCCCTCTATTGTCCCCATCATCTCCATCATCTCCACCCCAACCTTTGTCCCTACCCCCATCTCGCTCTCCACCACGGCCTCCATCCCTGCCTCCATCTCTGCCACCATCCCTCCCCATACCTATGCCTATGTCACCATCTTTGTCCCCTTGTCTGGCTCGTGACACATGTGGTATAGCTGATCTCCTGTCAATGGGCATTGGCCCATCAGGATCTATCAGTGGCACTAGTCGATGCGCCTGCCACTATAAGTCATAGTCAGTGGTATCCCATGGATCTGCAACTCCACCTCTCCATCCCCACTGCCGAGCTACTAGCCCATCAATTTTTTCCTCAGAAAATGGTATAGAAATCGGTGGCCCCCACACTAACTCCCTGGAAGATTTGGCATACTCGGTTGTGCCTACCGGTACACCCTGCTGCTCCACAAACTATCTCAGTACACATTGTGGCAGGTACATCTATATAATGAGCTAACTTTGCACTATCCTACCAATTAAGTAATGGTACTGTCTGCAAAAATTGAGGTGGTTATCCTCATCACCCCACTATTGGCAGTCTCTATAGGGCCTCTAGATGAATAAAACCATGGTTTCAATCTGATGGAACCACCAACCTATGTCTCCCATCCTCGTCTGCTATAAGGCACCGGCATAGTAATAAGCATAAGGCATCCCCTCGGCTAGTTGTGGTCTCTAGATAGGAGGTCAGAATATGGCCATGTGCTCCCAGGTCCATATCATCAGAAGTGTAGTACCACACCCAATGCTTTGTGCCCTCTTGTAGGCCACCTCATGAAGCTGATGGTAAAGCATGCCTAACAAACAGGGCCCCCAAGCATAAACTGTCCTATCTCGCATCATCCCCACTAGCACATCACCCCCAACCAATGGGAAACCTGTGTCCGCGGCGGTCAAGAATTAGTATCTCGCCGATCAATGTCACCAAAAGTGCATCAAATCGGGCATAGTGCTCTGCCATAAACTCCCAGCGGATATCATATCTCTCAATACCGAGTCGTGCACCCTGATCATGATAGTAGGTTATGAAGGTTTGATAGCCATGCTGAGGATCATAGACAATCCGCTCTCCTCAAATTGGTAAACAGAGGATACGGTAGACATCCTCCAACATCATGGTAGCCTCTCCTGTTGGCAAATGGAATGAGCACATCTCTGAATGCCATCTCTCACACAAAACAATCAATAGTCACCTATTTTCCTGAATAGCAGGCATATAGGCAACATAGTACAGACCTAGCCGCATCAATTGTCCTCGCTCTCGTAGAGTCAGCTGGTCTCTAAACCGGAAGGTCGATGGCCTTCTCTCTCACATATAGATAGGTGCTAGCTATCTCTACACAAGATCAAACAACATGTCAATACCTTCTCGACAATCTTCATTATCATCATTATAACTCAAAAGCATTTAAAATTTGAAAAGTATCAGGATCAGCCTTTGTCAAATTCAAAGTCAAATGCATCATGTTGACTTCATTTGCATCGTGAAAAGGTGTTTGCGTCATTCCGTACTACAATTATGTCACGAATCATTGATTGCGTCATTTGATTCTGCACTTATGTTGCATCAAAGCATTTGCATCATGCTATATGGCACATGTGTTACTTCATTCGAATGCATCGCTCAAACTGACGAATGTGTCGCAAAATGACATATGTGGCGTTATAACTCTTGAATGTGACATGATATTGCGAATGCGTCGCACTTTTTAGAAAATGGGTTACACATCCCTAGGCTACCCTATTTAACCCTTATACTTGCGTTGCGATGCATCAAATGCGTCGAACATGAAGTCAAATGCAGCTTACGCACATGCATATGCATCGCAAAGCATTCATTGTTCATCCTAAGACCCTAATTTTGGCATGCAAAATGATGAAATGACAAGGTGGGTTAGAGGTACATACCGCTGGCTCCAAGCCCTCCGGTCTCTCGAAGGTCCACATGATCTCACAGCAATGCTCAGTCACTAGAATCACCATCCTCGCAGAAGTCCTCTTCGCTCGTTGCTCTCAAATTTGCTAAGGTAAATAGTGAAAATGAATTGACTTTTACCCCTTTGTCAACCTATTTATAAAGTCAAAATGACATTTTTCAACTAGGTTATTATTGGAGCCCCTTTTGACCAACTTTGACCACCCTTTTGGCCACTTTCAACATGTCAGAATCCGAAACTATCTACACCAATTTTTTTCTAGTCATTAAATTGACTTATCAGGACACTTTTCAAAATTTTCTTTCGTCGGCCCAAAATTTGAAAAACTTCCTGATGGGCCATTGATACTCTGTACCTTCGCTGGGGCATGACTTTGACTTATTTTCTTTGTCACAATGTGACATGTTACATTATGACAAAGAGGGGCAAAATGTAAACACATAAAAATGACCTAGGCCTATAAGCTCTATTTTTACCACTTTCATCCTAGCATAATTATGACATTTTAATTATGTCCTTGGTCCACTTTCCACTATTAATTAAATAATTCATTATTATTTAATTAATTCATGTATGTTTATTCTTCATGATTATTAAATAGATAAATTATATTTAGTTATTAAATACGTCACTAAAGGTCTATTGTCCTCTTACAATTAAATAAATTTCTTAATTTGTTTAATTACCTTTGTTCATTTATTCTTCCTGATTGTTAAATAAATGAATTTCATTTATTTATTTAATATGTCACTAATTCTCATAAATTAAATGAATTTATTAATTTATTTAATTATTAATCATATCCTCTAATTTAAATAATTATCTTTAATTATTTAATTTAATTTAACATTCCCTCATTTTAAATAAATTAATTATTTAAAATGATCTCACATTCTTGACTACCAGTTCATTTTAGTAAATAATCTGAAAATCAATTATTTATTATCACACAAAATCGATGTTTTGAATTAATTTAATTCAAAATGGTAATCTTCTTCCAAAGATCAAGTAATTGAGAAAATTCTTGTTTTTCCAAATCTTCTTTTTAGTTCAACTCTTATCTTATTGATTTTTTGAATCTCACAAATCAAGCAGTCTTTATCTTCTTGATTTTCAAAAATCTTTATCTTTTTGACTAATTATCTCAGTTATTCTCAACCGCCGATTTGATCTTCTCAAATGACATCTCGACCACTCCTTTAATGATTTTTCCCTAACCCTGATTAGGGATTGTCAAATGAAATCTTGGCCATAGATTTTAGGCTTCCGTCATCTTTCAATCTTGTCCGTTCATCCAAAATTGCATTTTCTATGAAATGACAATTTTGCTCACATTTTTGGATTACTCATGCTCATACTTAGATATCACAGCATTTCTTTTTGTATTTGATTTCATTAAAGTCTTAGGCATTTCTTGGCATAATGATTGGTCATAGTCATAGGAATAGTAATCAAATCCTTCAAAGATTGTTTAGGAAATTGGCATAGTTAAAGATTGCCCACACACTTGATCTGAGGGCAACAATCAGCAAGTTAGAAGGTTCTATGAAGGTGAATCATGGAAGATTCAATGAGTGACAGGTATAATCGTTCTTGTTTTAATTTTCATTATACTTGATAGCTTCTTTGGGTTTGTATACTTTATTATTTAATCATCTAGAATTAAGAAATTAACCCATTGATATAGCAACACTTAGTGAAAAATTACTAAGTGTCAAATAAGTACCAACATGAATTACACTGCAATCCTTCAAAACTTCAAAAAGGTCTTCAATCACAACTCAAAATGAAAACTCCCCCTGAGATGTATACACATTTTTCGTTGCCCCACTCTTCCCCTTTGACATCAATGGAAAAGATTGGGAATCTACATGCCAAAAATCAAACAAAATTGTTGCATATGTACAAACTTGTTTGTACAACTTACACAAACTTGAAAATATCTATAAAATTGGTCTTCAACAAGTTCAAACTTGTGTTCCATCCCTTCTTGAGACTCTCCAAAATAGTCATGTGGCCACATAATAGATAAGATTGCATCTCTGCCAATTAGTCCTCTAAGCTCACAAATGCTTTCAATAATTTTTCCTTCTTCATGCTTCAGAATTTTGATCTTGTCAAGTAGGAATATGACTTGACCTTCATTCTTTCCAACAGAAATGGTTAGAGGATCAAATGCTTGAGTGATATACGCTAACTATTTCTCACATTCTTTCATTTTTTTTCAATATCCTCAATGAACTTATAAATGTTACCACCTTTAGACAAATCACTTTGAATATTCTTCACACAAGTAGCTAATAGAGATTTATCATTAGCTATAATTCCTTTCAACCTACTAAACCTTTTAGCATCAAACTCCTTCTAAACCTTATCCATAGCTAACTTCTCAAGTGACTCAAAGTGAGTACTTACAAAGTTAACAAGTTTCTTTAGCTGAATGGATGGAGAATTAGATGAATCCTTGACATATGAAGGGATAATCTTCTCTAAAATACTAGATGCAAGAGTTAGCAACTCACTATCTTCAATATGAGATTTCAAAATTTATTCCCTTGCCTTGGCTTGTGCAAATGATACAAATTTTAGCTTCTTAGTGGGAGAAAAATTAGCCAATTTGATAGGACCTCTAATCAATTCATGATCGAAATATTCTTTTTTCTCTTCCATTAACTCTTTTACTTCTTTAGTAGTGTCTCTTGCTTCCACATGAATCTCCTTCACTTCATCCTTCTTCTCTTTAGTCACTAATTCTTTCATAGCTTCAGGAATCTCTTTTTCTTCAACCGAAACAACAATAGGAGCTTCAGTCTCCATACATATTTCATCATCTTGCATGTCAAAAGGATTTAGAGTGTCCTCAAATATATCTTATTTTCCCTCTTCTGCTACTGGACCAGATGGAACATCTTCATCATCCACTTCTTTAGAAACAACATTATATCTATTATTTAATAGAATTTCCTTAAGGATTTTCTCAGCATCCTTTACTACCTCTCTAGTCTATCCAATCATCAGCTTGTTCAACCTTGTCTTGCTTTTAAAATCCCTTTTAGCTTCATTTAGAATATTCTTCATCTCTTCTAATGATATCACTAGACACAGATCAACAAGTATTCATTCTCTCATTTTCTCTTCTTCTATCCTTGCACTCACTCTTCTCATTTCCAAAACTTCATACAACCCTTCAGGTAACTCAGACATTATTTCAATAAGAGTCATATTCAAATTATTCAAATATTTTATTGAAGCTTCCTCAATAACTCTTTGACCGACATTGCCAAAGGTGTCATACCATTCGCAAAGAGGCCTAAGATTACCATCCTTAGTCAAGGATTTCTCCACTTCTTTTATAGGCATACTTGATTCTTTCATCTTTTTCTTTCATTTCTCTTCACCGGAGGGCTTTTCCTTGGAGAATTTTATTGCCTGGGTTCCCATATACTTTATTTCCCTTACCTCTTCATTAGATTCAGTCTCTTCATCATCTGAGATAGCAACATAAACTCTTGTGCTCTTGTCCTTCTTCCTCTTACATAATGGCTTGGCTTGATTTTTTACAAGGGTTGACTTCTTTAAATTACCAGATAAGAGATTAGAGCTTCTTGTAGATCTAGTTTAGGTAGAGGATGTTTCCGAACTAGTAGATTTAGTTCTAACTGGCTCTCCTACTTCAACTTGTTCTCCCTTTCTTCTAGGTTCTCTTACTACTCCTGCAGATATACCCATGCTCTTTATAAAGGCTTCAACTTCCTTCCTTACCTTCCAAACTATCATAGATTTCTTCAACAACTCATGTAATTGCATATCTTTTTCTTCATAGGTTCCAAACCTCTCTTCTCTCAAATCCAGAGGTTTACTCAACAAATGTTTTGCATACAATTCCAAGATTTTTTCCTCATCTTCATAGCCCATTGACATAATCCAAACTATTCTAGGATCTGTAGCTTCCATCAAGAATTGATCAATGCCAACAATAAAATAGATTGTGTCCTTGTACTTCTCCATAATAGACTCAGGAATTATTTCCTTGGCTTACATTTCACTTTCAAAGCTCTTGAAATATTCCCAGATAACAGTTTTTCTTGTCTTACTATAACCAACTCTCTGCAAGATATCTCTAATTTGAGCAGCTACCAGTTTATCAGCTTGCCATTGTACTTTTCCAAATCTTGGAACTTCATTAATGAAATAAAAGAACAAACACAACAATATATTACCATACTTAAAGGAATTTTTCTTATCTTTCTTGATCTTATGAAGATTCTTCATTAATTGTCTTTTGAGTAACTCACATAGATCATACTCTACATTCTCCTTCACCATCTAATATGCTGCATAGATAGCTGTACTAGATACATAATTATCCTAGCTGGAATGATAGATTTTGTAACCAATGGCCGTCAAGGAAAATATCACATCCACATCAATAATATCATCAATTTTCATAGCTCTTTTATCAAACACTAAGCTAGTTGCATTAGTAACTATCTGATTCTTCACAAACTTCAAGATCGGCAACCCGTTGGAGGAATTTAAACTAGTAAAAATGCTTATGGCTTCTTTTGTAATTTTAAAAGGTTGACTTAACCACATAAATTTAGCATGAAATCGGATAAAAATATACCAAGCCCACTCATTTTCTTGAACACGAGAAATTTCACAATCTGCATGAATTTCTTCTCCTCTAAGGTTTTGAATTTAGGTTTAACACAAAAATCCTCTCCCACAAGGTGATTGGAGTACAAATTCAACAACTAAAAGCTCTCTAACTCCTAAATATTTGCATGAATTTATGCCCTAATTTCTTCAATATACAAGATGTTGTACAGAATAGACGAAAATGCACCTAAGGGCTCAGTCTCAATAGATTTGAAGGGATGCCACTTGAATTTCAGATAGGGTATATCCTTGATGTCAACTACCAATGGAGCAACCATTTTCAAAAATTCACAAGTTCACAAGTTTTCTCGATAAATACCTTTTCGCCGGATTAGGGTTTGATTGCCGAATCACCTTCTCACTTGAATCTTCGCCAAATTTCACCAAAGTTCACTTTAGAGCTCTCCAAACTTCTTCTCAAAGTGCACATTAATAAATGAAGAATACAAATGACCTTTTATCATTCACACACCTAAATTTTTATCACAATAAATTCTTTTTCCTTAACTCATCTAGATACCCTGTTTCCATACTCTCTGAAAGATAACTCTTATGTAGACCTTCAACTCTACATAAATACTCTCTCCAACTATTTCAACAGCATTTGTAGGTCATTAATGCAATAAATACACTCATCCATATCCTGGTACCAACTACTGGCAAGGGGTTTGAAATATTTTCTTAAGAACTCCCCCTAGGCCAGAGGCCTTAATCTAATTCTTAGAGGAATTACTAGGACCAAATACTGGTGTGGAATCATTTCCTGCAATAGAAGGACTCTTATTCACCCATATATTCTTTGTTTGCTTCTTGATCTCAACTGTAGTGACTTTTATGTTTCCCTTTTCATCCTTCTGCATGTTTCTCCCTTGATTTACTGGACCCTTTATGCTTCTGCAAAATCTAACAATGTGACCAGATTTCCTACAATTGTAGCACACCACATTTCTTTGTCCATACTAGTTGTTCCATTGATTTTCTCTTGATCTGCACTAGCTAGCAATATGGCCAAATCTATTTCATGTATAACATCTGACATCTCTATAAAAGTTGTTCATCATATTTCTGCATTCATTTCACTTATGACAAAACTTATTGCAATTAAAGCACTGACCTGAGAATGATGGACCACTTGGACTCATTCTATTTCTACATTGAGTAGCCATATGACCAAGTTTATTGTAAAAAAAATAGTAACCATTGAACCTTTGAGCATTAGGTTGTCTTATCGGATACCTTCTAGCTTTGTTCATTTGATTTCCTTGCCTAAATCTCCTTTTTCTAGATCTAGAACTTTCTCCTTTCTCATATCCAAGACCTTACTTGTCACCTTCAGTCCTCTAACTTTTAATTAGTTCATCAAGCTTGGCTGAGCTAATCTTGAACTTCTCCTTGAATTCATTTGCAGTAGCAAGTTCATCTCTAAGATCAATAATCTTCTTTTCAATGTCTTCATTATTTATGGATTGTTCCAATTCAAACTCCAATTGATTGAATCCATCAGTAATTCAGCTGCATTCTTCCTATTTCTCTTTCAAGGATTGAGCAAGATTCTCTTCATTCTTCTTTCTATCTTCAATCTCCTTGGTCATCCTCATCATATTAGATTCCATCTCATGCTTTAGCATTGCATTATCTCTAGAAAAAAATTCACATTCTTCTATCTTTTCCTTTAGGGCTTGACTCAGTTGTTCATCTTCAATGATTTTACTGTCTTTCTACTTGATTTGATCATAGAGTTCCCTTCTCTTCTCTCTAGAATTATTTATTCTCTCTTTCAATGACCCAATGAATTTCTCAGCATTTATGAGATTTTCTTGCAATTCCCACACCTTAGATTTTTACTAATCAAGATCATCTAAGGCCACCAAAATTTGTTGAAGACTACTTGAATCCATTGAAAAAATTTCCAAGATCTTCCCCAAGCTGTTAAAATTCTTCTAAGGAACTAGGCTCTGATACCAATTGTTGGAATCAAGGAACATTGAGAGGGTGGGTGAATCAGTGTTCTGGAATTTTTAACTTTATTAATCTGATGTTTAAAGCACTGATAACATTCAACCAAAAAGAAAGATGCATGAATATAAAACAAACAACCACAACAACATAACACAAGGATTTTTTTTGTATGGAAACCCTGTTAGGGGAAAAACCATGGTGGAGGTCAATCCATAATATGATCTAAGTATACTCAAAATGAATGTTTACAAAATGAGAATGCACTTACATTTAGGCACATTGCCTAGAGCTCACTACTCAAAAACAAAAAGGCTCACTACCTTACAATCAATGCCAAAAGACAACTAGAGTGATGAACTATGAAATAGCATCTACAAATTCCTAAGAATAGTTCCAGTTAAGTTCATTGATCACTTTCTTTGCCTTCTTTCTGATTCTACTCTTCTCCTCTATTATGCTTCAACTCACATAAAAAATCCCTTTATGTACAAGTGAAACTATGCATAATTTCTCTACAACTCTTATGATATTCACAACACACATCAACACACTTCGTACATACTTCAAAATGATATAATCGATTGCTTATATATATCTGCTACTAAGGATTTAATCACTACGTGCCAACTTCAACAAAATAGAAAAATATTTACAAACTGTTGGCTCAATCTACAAATAATCTTCAATGTGCACCCACCAAAGTTGGCCACAACATAGTGAGCACCCAAATCAACATGCTCGAACACAAAAATACTTAAACAATTACTCCTCGAACATCCACATCATTCTACATTCACCAAGTCAGCCTTCATGGACTGATGAACAAGAAATTAATCAATCAGATCTCCTAACTTGCGAACAAATCGATACAAGGCTCTATGATTAAAAAATAATAGAGATCATATACCAAACAACCTTCCCGAAGATCCACAACTCAAAAAGATAACAAAAAATTGCATACAAATTGATGAACACAATTTTTTCGGATGCTCTATTCTAGCTTGACAATTAATCACCGATCTTCAATCTAGCTTTTGGTATGATCAAATGATGATGTGTAGATCGAATCACTAACTAGGGTTTCCATCAATGACAACACCAGAAAAAAAATTGTAGTGTCTCTTTCCAACACATAGTTCCTCTAGACAAGAAAACACTCAACCATTTTATGATAACAAACTAACAAATATTGACCATAAACCTTGAAGAAATATATGGAAAAGGCTTCACCATCTTAAGCAAACAAGGATGTGACGCAATAAGTGAACATGAAGTTCATCAACTCTTAGAGCGCAAACCAATGGATGAAAACACAAAGGATTGGGATATCAAGAATCCCCTCATAATAGCAAGCCTCCTAGAGAATATCTAAGGCTTCGTGATGATGCTACGATGATCTATGATTCCCTTCTTGCTCTAAATTTCCTCCTTCCTAGAGATCAACCCTTGATTAATAATAATGACAAGGATGAGAGGATCACTTTGGGTCCTCCTCCAATTAGAGAAAAGGGTGAATCTAGCAAATGTAAGAGACCTTACAAGTTAGAAAAAATAAAGTCTCCTCACCCACCACCTAAAAGTGAACAAAAATTACAAATTCTTCTCAACCATGGATTAATATTATTTCCACCTATGAACCGACTTGTGTTATATGCTAAAGATGGAAAAGTTCCACATTTTGCATATCATCGATTTCTTGGACATAGTAGTGATAAGTGTCATGCATTGAAAGAAATATTGAGCAATTATCACTTCAATGGAAATAATTGCTATCCAATGATCGCATAACATACTGTCCTACTCTTTGTCATGTAATAGTTGTAGAACATTCTCTTTTCACTATTACATGACCTTTCCCATCACCTATCTCAGCTTATTCTTGTCTCGCACTCAGTGGGGGCAAGCAATTTTTAGCCTTGTCCTAGTAATGCATTTTCCATTGTCCCTTTGATTCATCATCTACCTCCTGCTTATACAAACAAAGATTGCGAGGTCGATGACTTGCTCAAAGGTTGACTCACATTTGCTTTACTAGTCTTTTGCATTTTTTTTTCCTTTTTCATTTTTCTTTTGTGTGATTGCATGTGCGTAATGTGACCCCCCCATGATGTTTTGTTTGATGTTATCTATCTTTGTGACATTCCTCTATTTGTACCCTCATTCTTCTCTGCCATGCATCACTTTTTCATTTTTTTATCTTTGTCTTTATTTTGTGTTTTCCTTTTGTGGATGACACAAGGTACTGAGACATTCATGTACCGTTCATGTTGACCAAAAATTCTTTCTTTCTCTTTTCCTTTTCATTTCATCTTTGTCTTTTTCTTATGTCTTTCCTTTTGGGGATGATGCAAGGAATTGAGACATTCATTTCTCCTTCATGTTGACCCAAAAGGCTTTCTTTTTCTCTACCTTTTCATTTCATCTTTGTCTTTTTCTTGTTGTTCTCCTTTTGGGGATGACCCAAGGAATTGAGAAATTAATGTCTACTTCATGTTGAACCAAAATCTTTTCCTATTAATTTTTCCTTTTCTTTTTCATTTGTCTTGTATTTTCCTTTTGGGGATGACACAAAGCACCAATACACCTTATGTGTCTTCCATGTTGACCAAAAAAGTTTTTCTTTGTTTTCACTCTCTTTGTGTCATTCTTCCAATTCTATGTGTATTTGGGGAATGATGACAGTTCAAAGCTCTATAAAAACATTGTAGCAAAGAACATATTGACCCAAATCCATAGATCCCTTATGTGTTTGGTGTTTTCATTTTTGGGACAACCCCTTTCTTTTCTTTTTCTCTCTCACATTATGTAGATTTACTCAAAAACATATGACTTGGCATAGGGATTTCCAAGTAATCTCTTGTGTCCTTTTTCTTGTTGGAATTTTTCATTTGCTACTTTAAAGTAATTTCTCATAGCATGGTGTTTAGCAATTCCTTTAAAGTGGGGGCATACATTGGCATTATTCTTTTGCATTTTTCATTTTCTTGGTTCTTAGTGCAACCTTCATACTTCATACGATGTGTTTGTCACTTTGTGGATGACATTGGGTATGATGTACTTCATGAGCATTATCTAACTTAGCATATTAAATTCCTCTTAGTGGCTTGATGCAACACACTGCATCCCCTAAGTTGTGAATCTTCTATTCTCTAATTGGTCCTCTCTTGGAGACATTACGCACAATGTTCCCCAAGTTAAAGACCTTGCATGAACTAAGCAAGAATCCTTTGAACATTCTTTGCATGTTGCATGTTGCATTTGTTATACGGCCACCTTCCATAACACATCTTGCATGCCTATGGATCCATCGCATTTGTTCATGAGCTCCAAGCATACAATTTTTTTCTTGTCTCATGAAGTTCGAATGGCCATTTTCTATTTGTGGCACCTTATTAAAGTTATCAAGAGGTATAAATTTGGTATGGTTGAGCAGGAAGCCCATTTTGAGGCATGATTTTCCCCATAGCCACCTTCATTTTTTTCAGTGCATACCAGCCATGAGTGTATGTTTCTCACCTTTTAGGCCTTCTCACCTGATGGATAGCCATGAATTCCATTGCCTTAGAGTGAGTATGCATTTTCAAGACAAACAACCTAGATTTGATCCACATCATGTTGGAAAAACGGTCAAAGCTTGTTCTGATTCTTTTTATTTCACCTTTTCTCTTCTTCATCATTGGCATTATATTCTTGTGCCTTGTTATTCTTGATATCATTTTCATGTTTTTTCCTTTGTGCTCATGTTGGTTTGTCATCATATCCTGACCCTGGGGGCTTGATCAGACCTCTTGATCATTTCCATCCCATCTTGCTATCATTGGTACATTTAAACCCCTCTTGATGTGTGTTATCTACTTTAGTGTGAGTTTGAAGTAGGTTCATCCTCTCACTAAAGTTGGGGATAGATGTGGTCACTGTAAAAGTAACCCTTCTACTTTTTCTGACTCATTTGGGTCCTCCTTGTGATTTTGGCTTAATATTGTCTTAATTTAATGTTGTAATGCGGATAACACATTCACATTAGCTCTTGGGCCCTTGTGAACTAAAAGGATTCAAATGGTACCTTACCTAAGTGTTGTAACACACTTTCACCCTTTTCTAGGGTCTTGTTAATCAATAACCTCTTTTAATCACTTACCAAGCTTTATTTTAAAGTGTTTTAAAGGGTTGTAATACGCTTTCACACTTTCCTAGGTTTTTCATTAATAATTAGGATTTCTTATGCTTTAATTGGCCCCATTTTGCATCCACAGGCTTTATTTATGTGTATTTTTGAGAATAATCTTGACAAATATCATTTAAAGCATCAAAATCTTGAAACCCACCTTAAATTCCTAAGGTGGGTCACATTCACCATTATGGTTGAATCAGACCCCTTAGGTGGGACCCATTCACCCAAGGTGGAAAATGATTCCCCTTTAACCAAAAATTTAAATTTTATTTAAGATTCTGGCGGGTTTTTATTCTCCGATATCTAAGGTCAGACTATGGTGTTGTAATTTTGAGAACTATTGCATAATTGTGTATAAGTACAAGCTTCTTTCCCTCAATCTTATACCTAGAAATTTTGATCAAGCATTCAAGAGTTCACAAGAGCATTCAAGGAATTTCAAGGAAGATTATCAAGAAATCAAGAGCATTCTTCAAGTGTCATTCATCATGTCAAAGATTTTTTGCATCATGTTGTTTTAGAGCTAACATTTGTGATGTAGGATTGTGCGATTCAAGTAAGCATTGCATTTAAGATCTATCAACATGAAGCTATATTGCAAGTCCACATCCATTGGAGCTAATGCTTAGATGTTTTCATCACCTTATTGCTAGGGTTTGGTGAGTTGCAACATCACTATTTGTTAATTCATCATTCTCCATTCTATTTCATTTCATTTCAAGGGTTTAATTACCAACAAGGGGTTTGACCAAGGCAAACCCCTGTTCACTAACCCAACAACATGTTTTTCTCTCTTTGCATGTGATTTGCAGGTCTAGGTTGCATATTTTTCAAAGAGAAAGATTGGAAAAGTTGTCATCAAGTTGTCAAAGCAATTCAAAGTTGTCAAAGTTGCAAACAAGCCTTGGAGAAGGACTACATGCTGAATTTGAGAGTTTCGGATCCAGAAACCAATTAGGTACAACAGAGCAAACTTAGAGCTATAGAATCCACTTCAGAATTTCCAGAAAAGTAGAAGTGGACTAGTTTTTTACTATTAGTGAATGATTCCCACTGCCTAGGCCTAAATAGGATTTTACAGATTTGAGTATCCTTTTGGATGACACCTTTGCTGACATAGTTTTCTTGAAACTAGACTGATTCGCCGAACTTGGCGTATGAGTCCCCATTAACATAAACAACAATTTTTTTTGGATTCCAGAGCTCCATTCCATCTCCAGCAAGTTTCTAGGTGCACATTTCTAGTTTCATAATTTTTTGTTACATTCTACTTGCATTTTTTATGTCTTTTTGCATATCATACTATGTTTTTAAACATTTTCTATTTTCCAAGTTTACACTTGGTGTTGAACCCATTTCTTGTCTCCATCATCTATAAGGATATCTTACCATTAGATCTCTCATATCCTTCATTGGGTTGAGATCTCTAAGGTGTCCTTGAATGTGAACATTGTGAAATTGGATCCCTCTCCTTTTATAACCCATTTTGTGTGAACAAGGAAGTGAAGCATCCATCTCGAGTGTCCAGAGATGGTAAAGGGTATTTCTTAAGAGAAAAAATTGAGATGCTCTTCTAAAAATAGTTTTTCTAAGGTTTGAAGTAAGGGAGGATACCTCTATGTAGGTAAGTAAAGATATCATGATACCAGGGAGAACTAGCACCAATGATTTCACATACTAATTTGGATTCTTGTACCTCGAATGCTAGGATGAGAAACTCATCGATGAGGAATTAACATTTCAAAATGTTCTGAGGTATATCTCACAAGGACCAAATGGTGGTCATAACATCTACTCCTTGACTGTTGATCCAGGGTATTTGCTCAAATGTGATGTCAATGAAGAAATATTTGAGGATTTCAACCATCTTTTTATAAGGTGTGAACTTGTCATCCTTGGTTTGGTAGTCACCATTAACTTGGTTTACAATTTGTTGGGAGTCTTAAAAGACCTTCAATTCTTTGATTTGTCATTGTACTATGATTCCCAATCCTGTTATAAGTGCCTCATACTTAGCAATGTTATTGGTACATGAGAAAGATAACTAATATTATTTAAGGATACAATCACCTTATGGGGTGATGAAGAGAAAGCCTACTATAGATCTGTGTTGTCTATGTGACCTGTTAAAATATAGCTTCCATTGTTCCACTATCGTGAGGGTAAATACTGACTAATCCAAAAATTCAGACACTAATGGTTATTTTGCATAGATAGGTTCCTTTTCCAGTTGATCTACAATAACCTACCCCTTAATATCCTTTTGACCTAGGTTCTCTATAACAAACTTTGTGAGGATCATCACCCACTTGGCCATTCATCCTATGAGGGTAGTTTTGGATAGAAAATACTTTAATGGATATATCTTAGAGATAAGCTTCACTTGGTGCAAAATAAAATAATGTCTAGACTTCTGAGACATGAACACCACTACTAGGAAATATTTTTCAATGGTAAAATAATTTAGCTCGTATCCCACCAAGGTTTTACTGATATAGTAAATAGCTCTCTCCTTCCCTATTTAATCATACTAAGGAAGTGTAATAGAGGGGGACCACCACGTGCAAGACCCTAGGTCACAGAGGGACAAGATGTGAGAGGCTACCCTAACGTACCTTAGCTAAATGGGATGTTTAGGGTATGAGGATGAGAATGATAAGGACTATAAAGTCCTACAATCACTTTGTGATCCTGAATTTCAAAGTGGGGCTAGACGAGCTGATTTTCAGGTTCAACACTATACCATGGGAAGCTCTCTACCAGAGGATGAAAGTGCAGTCTCTAGATGACAGTGCAGTGTGCTTGTGTCTGTACGGCTAGAGAATAGTGAAGGAAAGGTCAAACCTAGAAAAACTAGCTAATAGCCCAACTAACTAAATAAAAGGCCAAAATGATGTGATTAAGTAAATAAAGTATTCTCTAATATTATAAAGCACAAATGCAAGAGTGAAAAGGGTAAGAACGATCTCAACAAGAAATTTAGTCATCAGTCAGCTCCTCAAAAGCACAAAATCCTACACACAAAAAGAGATAAAAATGTTGGGTGGCTATATAGGGGCCTACCTCAGTCAGAACCTTGTGTTTCCACCTCCATGGACAACCTAGTAAGCAAGATAAAGAGAAAAAGGTAGTAAAGAGCACTAAAACACTACAAAACAACAAAATGCTAACTCAACCAAGTGATAGAGGAGAGGAGAGGGAAGCTTACCACCTCCACCAAGAGAATTGAAGGCTACTTGGGGAAGAAAATGAGAGTACTCGATCCTCTGCTACAATGGTGTGGTCCCAAACTTTCTCTACCAAAGTAATGGAGTGTTGATTTGGTTGTAATGGAATGCTGCTTGAGAGCTTGAGAGTGAGTGCAAGAGTATGGAAGTGAGCTTTTGAATGGAGTGAAGAATTTAGAATGCATGTTGGAAGAAAGAATTTGAAGAAGGAATGAAATAAATGGCCATATTTGGGTCGTTCGGCCAAAGGGTGTGTTACAACTTAACTCCCAATGAGAAGTGTAATACCTTTGCAGGTTTAGCCACATGAATCTGCCAGGGACATAAGTGCACCACATAGATGTTTGTAGGCCACATGGGCGTCCTCGACAAAAACACCTCCATTGATGCTCAAAATAGGCACCAAGTGGGATGCAAGCAGTGGGCTTAGGTGGAATTGAGCCTCCAAACTTGGTTTTATAAAGTGGAGAGGGAAAAGGGGGAATTTAAAAATGGGGTGCAAATTCACTCCTATACATTTTTTCCCCCACTTTAGTGAGCACGAATACTCATGAGTGCTCGGTAAAGTAGATAAAGGATAGTGTAGGGTTAGAAATGTATACCTGACCTGTCAAGGAGGTAGAGCTCAGTCTAGCATACCTAAAGGTGCAGGGAAAGCAAAGGACCCCAGAGCTACTCAGAACTATGAAGTTGGAAAAAGAGAAAGCACCTTACAGATTCTCAGTCCTATAAGGAAGGTGTTCCCCAAAAACACTAGCATGGAGGAGACCAAAAGTAATTTCCCTATAGGTTCTCAGTCCTATAGGGAAGGTATTCTCCATGAAATTAAGCATGAAGAACACCCAAGGAAGCACCCTATAGGCTCTCAGTCCCATAGGGAAGGTATTCTCCATGAAATCGAGCATGAAGAACACCCAAGGAAGCACCTGATAAGCTCTTAGTCCCATGAGGAAGGTATTATCCATGAACTCGAGCATGAAGAACACCCAAGGAATAACCCCATAGGCTCTCAGTCCCACAAGGAAGGTAACCCCAAAGATCTCTCACATGGAGGGAACCCAAGAAAGTGCCCTATAGGCTCTTAGTCCTGTAGGGGAGGTAACCCCCAAGATCTCTCACATGGAGGGAACCCAAGAAAGTACCCTATAGGCTCTTAGTCCTGTAGGGGAGCCACCCCCAAGATCTCTCACATGTAGGAACCTCAAAGGATAGTTGACTTCATACAGTCAGAAAGTGGCCATGTTGGTAAGTGAGTAGACAATTGCATAGATTGTCTATAATTTTTAAGACTTTTGAAGGGATCCCTTGGGAACCCGCCATGAAGAGAGGGTCCACTGAAGGGATGCACAGTTTGGAAGTAGATGTTCTTTCTCTCGAATCGATCCTTCATCAAGGAATACTTTTGAAATATGTTCACTCCATCAAGGAATTCAAAAGGAAGAATATGCCCCCATGTGAGGGGAAGATTAAAATTGTTCCCACTTTAGAGGAAGGTTCAAGTCCTTTCTCTACGAACCCATGATGAAGGAAACACATTCTGTTAGGGTTTCGGGTTGAGAATACAATTATGAAGAAATGTTTGTGAGGATTTTAAAGGAAAGATTCATTGGCCACAAATGCATCTTCTAAAAATTGAAATGTTGGAGAAAAGATTTTTCACACATAAGAGGGACAAATCAAGCAAAGAAGATAGAAAGATAAAGAGGAAGCAAAAAGAAAGAAAACTTAAATAAAGGTCATAGGGGTAGCCTGATATTTCGGGGATATAACTACTCATAATATATATATATATATATATATATATATATATATATATATATATATATATATATATATATATATATATATATATATATAAGTATAGTAATAGTATATAAATGAACGTCATCAACACCCTACTATATCAGGCCATGTGAAGAATACACAAGAAGACAAAGTAAAAATAAAAAATTGGGTCAACATGGAAGGGAAGCCTAAATGCCCATGACACTTTGCATCATCCCCAATTTATTGAAAATCAAGCACAAACATGGAAGAATGATGATAAAAATAGAAGAATGCTTACGACACAAACATCACACATGTATTCAAGCACCAATAAGGGTGATGAGGGTCATCTAGGAAAACATAGCACAATCACGAGGGAACACATCACAAAATACACACACACACAAAATCAAGAAGAGGCATCCTCCTAACATTTATCAGCCAAGAGATCATCTACTTCCCACTCTAGATCATTATAGGGGGAAGGAGGATGGGCTTGCAGTGGAGGGATCTTAAGAGGAGGGGTGTCCAATCCTCCCACAATAAGGGCTAAGGAAGAGGGCCCCTCGAGGTCCTCTCCATCGAGCTCCTATGGAGTCAAGGTCAGTGATTTTGTGAAGATCGCTAACAAGGCTGAAACCTCATCCATAGAGTTAAACATGCATCCATAGGAGTGCCATGTCTAACTTCAGTGGATGGAGCAGGTTGAGTGTGAGATTCACCATTGGGCTTGCCAAGTGACTGTGAGCCGTGACGAACTCCAAGGGAAGCTAGTAATGGTTCTATCACTAGGATAAAAAAGTCAATGTGGGCCACCTTATGGAGAAAGGGTCTATCTTGTGCCCTTCTATTTCTAGAAAGGACTACTCCCCACCTCTTCTTCATTATAAGAGATGAACCCCCCACAAATGAAGCTAGAGGTGTGGAGGAAGAGGAGGAAAGCACCACAGTGGATACGACCAAGGTATTAACCATATCCATGAGCTTTCAAAAAGGTTGAATATCAAGAATAGACATCAACAAAGGTGGCTCCACTGAAGGAGCAATGAACACCTATAACTTCAAGGCATTTGTACTCACAACAAAAGCCAGAAATAGTGTAGGACCGCATCGATTGAAGTAGAAGGAGGGAAGAGGACGACACTCACAGAGGCCCTCAAGGGCAACATCTCTTCCTCCTTCCTTTAAGTAGATGGTTTGCTCAACTAAAAGAGTCTTTCACTAGCACTTGCACTCACGTGCAAGGTAGTTTCTTTGGCTCTTGGAGCTAGAGGCTGGAGGTTGTGAAGGAGAAGAAGGCTCCTACTCAACCATAGGAATGTATAGTACAACCATTTCTGACAGAGGAAAGGATTCCTAAATGGGAGTAGGAGAGATGGGTTGCAACAAAGTAGGAGTCATCTCAAGAGCTCCCGCCAGCACTCTTCCTGCTCATCACTCAATTTAGGAGTAGGAGCGGTAGGAGGCCATGGATCAAATTCCCTATGAGAACCTTTCTTTCTAAATTATACAAATAGTACCATGGTCCATGGTATTCATTAGTAAGATCTACGACTCGAGCTTGGGTCACAAGGAGGAATCATTGGACTTAGTGGATAGCCATCAGGCCTAGTCATCCAGCACTCTTCCCAAGAAAGGGGAGAGGATGAGACAGTTTGGGGAAAAGTCATCTTCATGTTATCTTTATGAGAAGGAGAGGGAGCTAGCATGGGATTCTCCTCTTTCTTTGAAGAAGGGGGAGCAGTCGGTGCGACCTTCTCCTTTAGTGAAGAGGAGACGATTGACTATTGCACTATACAAGGGTCACTCTCAGCTTGTCCTTTTTCCCCTAGTCATATACTTTAAAATAATTATTGTAAAGTAGGTCTATTCTTGTAGGAAGCGAACCAACTAGGAAGGGCTAAAAGTGATCCAACGAGTATCCACCATAGGACACCAAGGGTTGATATCTTGTGTCATGCACTAGATGCATGGCACCTTCAATTGAAAATTTTAAGCACTTGTGAATAAAGAAGGAAATTCCATTCATGGAAGCCAACCAAGGAATTCCTAGCTTCACCCTAAATAGATTTAACTCTGCGATTACATCAAAAACCATGTCAACAGTTCTAGGTCCAACCAGGCTGGATAGGGTTATCAAACTGTAAGGTTTAAGACTCATACCATCATGTGTACGGATGGTAGATTTTGTTTCTTCATATTTTTCCTTTTGCAATGAATTCAATACTAATTTTTCCTCTATGATAACATTCACAAGACTAGCAGGGTCTGCCAATACTCCTATCAGAATGTTACCATTGATGTGAGCGGGAATGTAGAGAGGCAAGGGTTTATTTTTCAGGGGTAAATCTTGTGATGTGAATGTAATGTATGATGAACTGGGTGTGGGTGGAATAGTGGAAGTCACCATGACCATGGTTACATGGGCCTTGGGTTGAGTAATAGAATCTGTGGGATCTACAATCATGTTAGGAGAATGTGACAAAAATGGGTCTGTGTATATCTATACCACTATTCAATTTTTCCACAGA
>VDFB02027656.1:0-31135 GCA_007258455.2 Sequoia sempervirens | reverse complement strand
TCAAACCCAACATTATAGCCACCGATGAAAATAATTAAGTCGACTGTCTATTTAAATACCAGGTCACTAAAAAATCAAATTTCTGCCCAAACTATTGAAAAAAATTTCCCAAAAAAGCCAGATTTTTTTAAATTTTTCTAAAATTTTTTTTTCCTTGATCGAGGACTGAGAGGGAAGATTTTTCTGCAAATATGTACGGATTTGTACAAAAAAAATGCAAAGCCCAAAAATATACGTCAAAGGCTCTCAGTTGAAACTACTCCAATTTTGACAAATGAACAGGCGATTTATGGGTTTTGAGGCCTTTTGGACACAATGGAGGGGTCGGAGAGAACCTGATCTGCACCAGGAATCAGCTTGGCTCCCGGGTAGAGCCAACTAGCCTGCAACATAAAACTCCAAGCCTGCAAGAATCTTGCACTCCAACTTCCTGGATCAAGGGTTGATGTTTCAATGGACTCGCTCTGATACCATGTTGAGATGATGGATTGCACAGCCCCTGAAGCTCCGAAATCTTCAATGATGGACTTTAGCCATGAAAGATAATTAGCCACATGAAGAAGTGTTGCAACAATGAAATGCAGAATAAGTATTCTATATTGATGAAAAAGATGATTTACAAATGAGCAAGATGCCTGAATATATAGGCAAAACAAAACCCTATCTAGATGATTTTTAAAAGATGAGATAAGATCAAGAAGAGATCTTGTCCTACAAAATAGGAAGGAAATATTATCCTATATCTTAAAATATTTATTAAATGATTTTTTCTAATAATGCAACCTAGGACTTAATTAATTAAATGCAAGACCTAAGTTAACTTATTCTAGTGTAATAATTAATTAATTACACTAACAGTTCTTTGCCACAATTCTTTGTGTATGATTA
Organism: Sequoia sempervirens; assembly: GCA_007258455.2. Classification (NCBI taxonomy): domain Eukaryota; kingdom Viridiplantae; phylum Streptophyta; class Pinopsida; order Cupressales; family Cupressaceae; genus Sequoia; species Sequoia sempervirens. The sequence goes on along the minus strand of VDFB02027656.1, from coordinate 30,247 downwards.
ATCTATTTAAATCAATTTTACCAATTGTAGAAAGATATAGAAGATTGTAGAAGAATGAGACAAGAAGATGGAAGTGACACAATATATACATGGAGAAACCCTTTCGGGAAAAAAATCCACCAGAATCAATAGTGCTTGTATTATTTAACCTTAGAACAAGATTACAATAATACTGTATCAATCCTTGATTGATATGCTTCATTTCCTTCAACAATCCTTCTTCACAACCTGCAATAAACTCTCATAGAACTCTCATCCACTTGCTACAATTAATAGACAATTAATGAGCATGTAAACTCATAAGAGTTGTACAAATCAAGAGAATAAAGCTCCTCACAAAAATCTACACTTAGATTGGGCAAGTAGAGTTCCACAATGTAATATGAAGTCAAACTAAAGTCTTCCTCAATTTAGGTGCCCCAAATTGAACACTTAACTGAGCTTTGGTCAAGAAAATATCTTGCAAGCTTCACCTCAAATTTGGCGCCCAAGAATGGGCCAACTTGATTGAGCCTTGTAAATATATTCTCATGCAAAAGGTGTTAACTCAAAGATGCCAACTTGGGCGGCCAAGGTGGTCCGAAGTCAATCTCAGTTAACTAAAACATATCTCTCCACCAATTCATGCAAACATTATCCAAGATTGATCATCCCCAGTTAACTAAAAGTATCCACCTATTATCTATCATGCAACTGAAGTCATTAGTCATGCAACTCAAGTCAATTGAAGTCAAATAGCATTCAACTCAAACTAACTACATGCAACTGAAGATAACTAAACTGAATTGAACTGAACTGATAGTGCCACTCCAAAATATCAATCCCTAATTTATAGGATCAAAACATGCATTACTGAAGTGTTATCAATCCTCCAAATAGTTAACTAAAGCAAGGTGGGCTCCACCTTCCATGTGGATGCCCCATGTGCCCCTATTTTGTAGGATCTCTTCTTGGACTTCCCCACATGTTCCTATCATTTAGGAATAATCATAAATATCAATTTACATGTTCATTTCATTTAAATTTAATCTCTTTCTAATCCTAGTGTTGGGGAACACTTTCCAAGGACTTAGGAGATACATGAAATATGTTTAGGATTGCAATTAAATGGAATCACATTCCCAACATTCTCCCACTTGACATTATACATTGAAATTATTCTAAACAAAGAATCATTATTATAAATCAAGTACAGGACTCAAGGCTAATGGCCTTCCTACACCAAGAGAACTTATTTGTAGGAACTGGTTTCGTAAGATAATCTGCAATGTTGATCAAAGTGTCAACTTTCTCAATCAATACCTTCCCACTCTCAACCAATTCTCACACAAAGTGATACTGAACATCAACATGCTTAGTATGAGAATGATACATAAGATTTTTGGCTAAACAAATAGCACTTTGACTATCACATTCAAGTCTAATTTGATTGCAATTAAAACCAATACCTTTCCCAAGTCTTTGTAACCAAATTGCCTCTTTAGAGGCATGTGTAGCAACCATGTACTCTACTTCTGTGGTGGACAAAACAATTGTGTGCTGCCTCTTACTCATCCAACTAACCACAGCTCCAAACAAAGTAAACACATAGCCACTTGTCAACCTCCGACTGTCCAGGTCTCCTTCCCAATCTAAATCAACAAAACCCTGTATGTCCAATGATTTGTTCATACTATCAATATCATTAGCACCATGATAAACCAAATAGTAATCAAAAGTACCTTGTAAATATCTAAACACCCTCTTAACATAAGTCCAATGTTCTTTACCAAGGTTAGACATAAACCTACTTAGAACTCCCACTGCTTGGGCTATATTTGGTCTTGTACAGACCATTGCATACATTAAACTACCAACTGCACTAGCATATCAAATTTCAGAAATTTCCTTATGATCAAAATCAGATTTAGGACACATGTCTAATCTTAATTTCGTGCCAACTGGTAAAGGAATATTAATTGGTTTACTAACATGCATGTTAAACCATTTCAAAATAGTATCAACAAAATTACTTTGACTTAAGTAAAGATTTTTGTTACCTCTATCTCTATTGATCTCCATACCAAGGATATATTTTACAGCCCTAGATCTTTCATCTCAAATGTGCTAGAGAGTTGTGCTTTCAATTCTTTGATCATTACCTTGCTGCTACCAATAAACAACATGTCATCAACATACAAGATAATAATTAAAATTTGATCATCAATACATTTTATGTAAACACAATGATCTTCCTCACTCCTAACATAACCAATTTTCAATATAAAAGCATCAAACTTCTGGTACCACATTCTAGGTGACTGTTTCGATCCATATAAAGATCTCTTTAACCTGCAAACCAATGATTTTTTTCCTTTTACACAAAACCATCAGGTTGCCTCATATAAATCTCCTCATCAAGATTCCCATGTAAGAAAGAAGTTTTCACATCCATTTGCTCTATCTAATAGAAGTTAATTTAGCAACAGGAGAGAATATTTCATTAAATTCAACTCCCTCTCTTTTGGAGTAGCCGTATACCTTTCAAGATTACCATCTGCTCCAATTTTCCTTTTAAATATCCATTTATAACCAATGGCCTTTCTTCCTTTTGGAAAACTCTCAAGATCCCATGTGTCACAAGTATCCAAGGAAACCATTTCCTCATGCATAGCTTGTGACCAAAGCTTGTTCTCATTTGAAGAAAAATCTTCTCTATAAGATCTAGGTTCATCATTAGTACTCATCAAATAAAATATACAATGGAAATCAGGTGGGCTATACCTATCAATGGGATTTCGTTGTCTTGTGGATCTTCTCAAAGAAGGTTCTTCTTGTTCCTCAATATGCTCATCATGAGAATCTATCTTAGAACTCTGTGAACTCTCCTCATCTAATCCATCCAATTTTTCTTCAACATGTGCATCTTCATGCTTCTCAGTATTTATCTCAAAACACACCGTTCGAGAAGTATCCTTCTCCTTTGTTTGTTCTTCTCTTGAATAAGTTCTAAATTCCCTGAAAATCACATCTCTAGATAAAGTAATTTTTTGGGTTAGAAGATTCTAAAGCTTGTAAACTTTTACATTTTCACCATAACCTATGAATATGCATTTCTGTGCTTTTGGATCCAACTTAGACTACTTTTCTTTAGGTGCATGAACAAAAGCCTCACAACCAAATATCCTTAAATGTGCAACACTAGGTTTCCTACCTAACCACATTTCATAAGGGGTTTTATCTTCAATAGATGAACTATGAGATCTATTGATTAAATAACAAGAAGTACTTACAACCTCAGACCAAAGGAACCGATCTAGCTTAGCACTACTTAAAATACTCCTAGCTCTTTCCATTAAGGTTTGGTTCATCCTTTTTGCTACTCCATTTTGTTGAGGTGTATATGCAGTATTTTCTGTCTCACAATTCCTACATGCTTACAATACCCATCAAATTCCTTAGAACAATATTCACCACCCTTATCTAATCTTAACACTTTTATCTTATGATCTGATTGTTTCTCAACTAAAGCCTTAAATTCTTTAAACTTATTCAACACATCATATTTTTTATGCATAAAATAGATCCAAGTGTATCTTGAGACATCATCAATAAATGTGACATAATATCTAGATTTTCCAATAGAGTCAATATCCACATGACCCATAACATCTGAATGAATAATCTCTAATAATCTTTTAGCTTTATTTGTTCCATTAGGAAATGAAGATCTAGATTGCTTTCGAAACACACAATGCTCACAAAAATCATTTTTTTTTCCAATTTTATAATCAAGAATACCGTCAACCAATTTCTTATTAAGAATGGCCCAAAGACCTTTTTCACCAATGTGGGCCAATCTATGGTGCCACAACATACATGTATTTTTAGTGTCATTTACATTGGCTGATTTATTCAAATTGGAGGCATTAAGCTTAAACAAAGTCCCAATCTAAGATCCTTTAGAAACCGCCATATTCCCTTTCACCAATCTGCAACCACCTTTGTCAAATGTCACATGCATTCCAGAATAATTGAACTTAGATACAAAAAGTAGATTTCTAGAAAGTCCTAGAATATGTAAAACATCATTAACGGTCTTAACCCTACCATCACTGAAACACAACTTTACCTCTCCTTTCCCCACAACCTTTGTTGTGCTATTATCTCCAAAGAAAACATTCCCTCCATCATATGTAGTATACTTAGTGAACCACTCTTTGTTAGGAGTCATATGATAGGAGCAACTTGAATCAATAAGCCAAGAGTCATCACTAACAACATTACTTGAAATGACCAATGCATCATTACCGTCATCTGAGGATTTCTCTGTAGAAGCATCATAACTCTTTTTCTTGTTCTTACAATCCTTCTTTACATGTCCAGGTTTCCCACAGTTCCAACACTTTACCTTACTCTTACCAGGGGTTTTAGACTATCGTTTGGACTTACCCTTTCCTTTCTTGTCTCCCTTAGGTTCCTTTTCCTCAAGCCTACCTCTTACAAACAAGGCATATTGGGATCCCGTTTTAGACTTCCTCCTCATCTCCTCTGATAGGAGAGTAGAAATTATATTGTCCATCTTAGGATCTACACCACTAATACTAATAGCAACAATTGGATTTTCCCAAGACTTTGGTAAAGAAAAAAGTAACAAAATACATTTATCTTCATCTTCTAGCTTTACATCTACAGATGCTAATTGACTTAGAATCAAATTGAAAGAATTTAAATGATGTGCAATAGAATCATCATCTTTCATCTTTAAAGAATACAACTGTCTTTTTAGATACAACTTATTATTAAGACTTTTGGTTTGATAGATATCACCTATCCTCTTCCATAATTTATATGCAGTAGTTTCAACTAAAACATTCAAGAGAACAACATCAACAATACATAACCTTATGGCCCCTCTTGCCTTCTTATCAAGCTTAGCTCAATCCTCATATGATATCATTGTAGATGGATTTGTTTCATTACAAACAACTAACCAATTATCTCTCTCTTCAAGGACATCCTCTATTTTTAGTTTCCACATCTCATAACTAGATCCATTGAATCTTTCAATATCTAAACAAGAAGTAGAACTCATTGTAACACACTTATTTTAAAAATCTACAATAACACAATAGTAAAAGCTCCCACTATAACCAAAAAACCTTCAAACTTTTAAGAGAAAGGCATCCTAAACTCTAAATAGCCTTTAGCTCTGATACAAAAAGTTGGAAACGAAGGTAATATTGTAGCTTAAAACTTGTAAAACTATGAGACTGTATATCTAATTAAGTGTTCTTTGTTACAATTCTTTGTGTATGATTAATCTATTTAAATCAATTTTACCAATTGTAGAAAGAGACAAAATTTTGTAGAAGAATGAGGCAAGAAGGTAGAAGAATGAGGAAAAAACTCCACCAGAATCAATAGTGCTTGTATTATTTAACCTTAGAACAAGATTACAATAATACTATATCAATCCTTGATTGATATGCTCCCTTTCCTTCAACAATCCTTCTTCACAACCTACAATAAACTCTCATAGAACTCTCATAAACTTGCTACAATTAATGAGCATGTGAGCTCATAAGAGTTTTACAAATCAAGAGCATAAATCTCCTCACAAAAATCTACACCTAGATTGGGAAAGTAGAGTTCCACAATGTAATATGAAGTCAACCCAAAGTCTTCCTCAATTTAGGTGCCCCAAACTGAACACTTAACTAAAGTTTGGTTAAGAAAATATCTTGCAAGCTTCACCTCAAAGTTGGTGCCCAAGAATGGGCCCACTTGACTGAGCCTTGTAAATATCTTCTCATGTAAAAGGTGTTAACTCAAAGATGCCAACTTGGGCGCCCAAGGTGGTCCCAAGTCAATCTTAGTTAACTAAAACATATCTCTCCACCAATTCATGCAAACATTATCCAAGATTGATCATCCCCAGTTAACTGAAAGTATCCACCTGTTATCTGTCATGCAATTGAAGTCATTAGTCATGCAACTCAAGTCAATTGAAGTCAACTAGCATTCAACTCAAACTAACTACGTGCAACTAAAGATAACTGAACCATAACTGAACTAAATTGAAATGAACTAAACTAAACTAAACTAAACTAATAGTGCCACTCCAAAATATCAATCCTTAATTTGTAGGATCAAAACATGCATTATTGAAGTGTTATCAATCCTCCAAACAATTAACTGAAGCAAGGTTGGTTCCACCTTCCATATGGGCACCCCATGTGCTTGAGCTCTTCTTGGACGTCCCCACATGTTCCTATCATTTAGGAATAATCACAAATTCCAATTTATATGTTCATTTCATTCGAATTTTATCTCTTTCTAATCCTAGTGTTGGGGAACACTTTCCAAGGAGTTAGGAGATACATGAAATATGTTTAGGATTACAATTAAATGGCATCCTATTCCCAACACTTATTACTTTAATTACTTAAGATAAAATTATGAGTGCTTTTTTATTATTAGATTGGACTAAATATAGGTCAAGTTGTATCATTGCATGAGAGTAAGACACTTGTCATAATCTAATGCAATCCTCATCTAGGGTTTGCTTTTTTATGCTTTTATAAGCATTCATTAAACATTGTAATCATTCATTCACATGTATTCACAAATGAAATCAATAAAGAAGGAATATCATATGCTTGTGTGATATTTGTGTGGGTCAATCTCTTTCTTCTGAAGGTTGCATAGCATACTCATTTCTTTGATTTCTCATACATGATAGGAATTTTGGTTGTAGAGGATCACTGGTAGCTGTGGACGTTCAATAATAAACTCCATGATCGATACCAGATCACCAGGTTTATCACTTCCTATCTAATTTTTGAGAGATCCAATCTTGAGGGAAGAATTGGCTCATCCTAAGGCCAAATAGACATCACCATTGAGTCCATAATGGCCAAAAACCTTAAGAAGGCCTATAAATTTGCTCAAATTTGGGTAGTTGCCAAAAATTAAAAAAAAAGGGGTAGAACTATACAAATTCTTATAGTTGTCTGCCATTAATGTTGTGCAGGAGGTATGCAGAGTATTATTAAAAAATTCTAGTTTTTTCAAAAAAAAATTCCATCAATCAATTTTTTTCTTCAGGTTTTTCCAAATTTTTTATTTAAAAATAAAAAATATATATCAATTTTTTTTGCAAAAAATCAAAAACAAAAAAGGAAAAAAAAATCTTTTAAAAATTCAAAAAAGGGCAAACAAGTCCCTTGTATAAGGGCTCCTACCCTTGCAAGATGTGTGGGGCAGGCCACCCTACTTGGCATGCCCAGGTAGGCCCCATACAAGTTGCTAGTAGCTATTTAAGCCATCGGATTTATAGAACCATCAACAACTCATTATACTAGTGGATTAGAGTTTATCGACAAGGAAAACCTTTTCCTAGCACCCCAATCCTCGACAAATATTCTGGTCAAACAACATATTCCAATAATCATTTTTTTTTACTAGTTATCAGCTTTTTTCCTGTTAGAAGATCATTTTTGACAAACATTCTGCATACATTAGCATAATGGACATCGTACAGACTGCCAACTTAGCCCCCTCATAGGCCCCATTTTCCCTAAAGGAGTCATCTTTTTCTTTTTAGCATAACTTGGGCATATGGTGTCAAAATCAGGCAAATAAGATATCATCAAAAAGATGGTTTGGAGCACTTTCGAGTGGTGTAGGTCTCACAATCAAATTTTTCTATTGGTTCTTATTATTCTCAATAAAAGCCAAATCTTTATTTTTTGCTTCTAATCTCATAACTTTTTTCTTGTATCTTTGAATTTTATGATTCTAGAAGCATTGGAAAGGTATTTTAGAGCTTTTCAGATCTATTTGTGTACATTTTCTAGAATCTACCCCATGTACATTTTATTCATTTTTTGTGATCTCATATTTTTCTTAATTACTTAGACATCTTAGCACTTGGAAAGGATTTGTTTACGTTGGATGACATCATTTTATTTTCTTTATCATTACTAAGGTTATTATTCTCTAATTTTATCATTTGCGAAAGTATCATGGGTTTTTTTGTTCACCCTTCTATGACCAACTTGGAAAAGGATAATTATGAGTCTAAAAAAAATGGCATCTTGACACATCTAAGGTGGCTTGATTTTTTTACTTATCTTTAGGGGCTCATACCAACACTAGATACACTAGGGAGTTTATCAACATGGGGTATCATTAGATATCATATTGTAGGATTTATATGTTCTATTTTTTATCATGACACTATGTATGCTATATTAGATAGAGAATGTCCCCACACAATTTGGAAACAACTTTGGGAGATCCATGGAGACCCACATATCTCTCCATACCTAAAGGATCTTGCTATAGATTGTCTCATCCTTCTTACAAATATGATTATATACCCTTTGATGATGATACTTTAGAGGAGCTTGAGTATATCATAGGCCTTGCATGTTCCGATGGTTCATAGTCTTATCTTCATGTTCTCATTCTTAAAATTGAGACTAAATCATCATATTATGTTGTTCATAATCAGTTTGACATCACCACATATTTGGCCCCTATTGATTCATTGCAGTAGGACATACATCTTCCAGACATAGCTACTTGGGATTAATATCTTATAGACATTTCATCATTATTTGTAGAGTCTTATATTACATATTTGGAGGATTACTTTGAGGACATTCATATCCTCTTTTTTGACAACCACATCATCATTGTTGTCCCATCATCTTCATCATATTTGGAGCTTACTCTACATCATTCTACATGCATCATTTGGTTTAGATTCCTGATTCACCCATCTTTTTGGATTGGCTTCTCCAATCACCAGTGGATTTGTTTCTTCTTAAGGGGAGAACTATAGTTTGCAGGAAGTGGATCATATTCTATCTTTAGTCATTCATTATTGGCATAGGATCTCTTTCTTTATGGGGGGATTCATATCCTAATTTTCTCTCTCCTATTGGGGGTCATCTATTGTATTTGTGTGACAGAATCAGTTCTTGGTAGTTTTTTCATTTTCTCTCTTTTAGAGAGGAGGTTTTCCCATGTAGTTTTCTCATTTTCTTTGGTTATGAGAGATTACTTTTTTTGTACATGGGTACCTCATTAGAACTTGTATCTGGGACCCATCCATGCATCCATCATTTAATTCTTCATCAAGGTTTTTAGCTTCTCCGTAAGTTGATTGTAAGGGGGTGTGTTGGAGTAATTAGAATAATCACTTGATAATTAATTAATCATTAATTATTATTAAGTCAATTATTACATTAATTACTTAAGCTAAACTTAGGAGTGTTATTTTATTATTAAATTGGACTAAATATAGGTCAAGTTGTCTCATTGCATTAGATTAAGGCACTTGTCACAATATAATGCAATCCTCATCTAGGGTTTGTTTTTTTATGCTTTTATAAGAATTTATTGTACATTGTAATCATTCATTCATATGTATTCACAATCAATCAATACAAAAGGCATATCATATTCTTGTGTGATATTTGTATGGATCAATCTCTTTCTTCTCAAAGTTGCATAGCATAATCATTGCTTTGATTTCTTGTGCGGGATAGGTATTTTGGTTGTAGAAGATCACTGAGAGTTGTGGGGGTTCAATAATCACCTCCATCATTGAAGACTTCTTCACTAGGGAGTGTGATAGGTCGAATATATGCATTAGAAAATGAGCAGCAAACTAAAGAGTGCAAATAAACACCAAAACAACCTACACCTCAAGATTAGCCTAAGTTGGAATCAAAACAAAGCAAAAGATAGTAAAAAATTAGATATACCTTGTTTCAAAGCGATCCTTTGGTTGGCACTTTGATTGTAGATGGAATGTATGCTCCTTGATGGCAAAGATGTGAGATGTGAGATGCAAATGATGCTTGAACAAAAATGGATGAAAATGGCTAAGTGTAGATTGAGAAATAAAATTGCAAGAGTTTGGCTAGCAAAATGATCTCCCCTAAAATGAGAGAAAAAGGGGTATTTATAGGAATTTTGAGAATTCCTAGAGATGGATGGCCAAATTGAGCCACCAATGATCAAGATGTAGGGCCAAAGGTGCGTTGAGAACTCACAAGCCCTCACATCTTGACATGTGGCATGTGATATAGCCCTAAAAGGTGAAGTGGACATGAGGTGGAAGGATGGTACATGACATGGAGGGGGGTACAAAGTACCTTGGGATTGGACAAGATCTCCTCATAAAGGAGGTAGTTGTCCCCATGTGGGTGAGAGGACATGTGAGGAATTAAAAATTCTCAAATATCCTTATGGGGAGAGGGGAAAGAATTTTAAATTCCAAAGGGTGCATTGGGGGATTAAATGTGAATTAAAAATTCACATAGGGAAGTGGAGATGCCTTGTCAAAAAAGAAAAGCACTTAATAGGGTTGACTCAATTAAGTGATTAGGATTGTGCAAGCACTTGATTAGACTGATTAATGAAGATTAGAAGAGAGTTAGATTCCACATGTGACTTGATGTGGCAAGTCAAAGATCACATGGGGAAGAGTAATGAAGGATTAGAGGAGGGTTAGGTGGCTAAGAGAGATTAGAGGCCAACTTGCAAAAGTTGGAGGATGTGACACATCCTAATCAAGGATTAGGCATGTGCACATCCTAATGATGGGATTAGAAGAAGGATTAAGATTAGATAATAAAAGATGGAGAATGTGACATAAAGGGGACTAAATAAATAACATATTTATTTAATTCACTTGATGAAAGGAGGATTAAAGAGATAAGGTATTATTGATTAAATACCTTAGGGATTTGGAAGAATTAAAGATATTAATTAAATAATAGCAGTATTACTTAATTAACGAAAATAAGATGAAAGAGGATGAATTTGGATAAATAAGTGTCAAATTTTAGATGTCTAGGGAGAATTAATTGTCTAGATTATCAGTTATTACTTTTTCCCAATCAAACTTTATTTGTCCCCTCAATATCTCTTTGAAAAAATAGAACATCCAGTTCTCAAATGTTGATGCTAACGAAATCCCCATAACCCTATTGAGAAGGGTTACTAGATCATTGAATTCATCTTGGAAGTCAGTCCTATAGAGGGTCTTAGGAAGCTTTCTCACATTTACCCTTAGATGCTTCATTCAATGATCATTGACAAGTTGTAAGCTAACATCAAGATTGCTATCAAATACACCAATTGCATACTCCTTGTTAGTGACTGACATATGATAGAAAGATGTGATCCCAAAGGTGAGAGAAATAGATTTGAGATACAAGTCAACCAAGACTCTTCCATCAACAAAGATTATCTTTTGAGAATATTTGTGGTAATACTCTTGAGATCCCATGATTATCTTTGGACATACCATTGAATTCTTGGGAATCCAATCGCAGCTTATGCTATCCCATTGTGCTTGATTTTGTTAGCAATATCTGTCCTTTTTTCACCAAATATTCTTTCTTTGAATTCCTCAATATCCACATGACCGATATTCATATCATTGACCAAGAGTCATGTTGATGAGATCTTTGAAGGTAGATCAACTCCTTGAATTTTTTCTATTTTTGACATTCTATTAGTATTTTCCATAAAATATATGAGACACACTACTTGGTAAGATTCTTGTCCATAAATTTAATCTCATCAAAATGCATAATTAAAATGATCAAAATTACCTCATAAGCAAATGAAGTCACACATAATTCCTTATGTCAAAAGAATTTTCAATATAACACTTGGAATCCTAAAATTTATGGTTTTTGATTCTTTCCAAGAATATAAGTCACATGGGAAAACTGGTGATGCAAGGAATTTGAAACAATTTAAACCTTTGCATATCTTGTGAGAAAATACCCTCAAGGAAACCTGCACCAAAATCTCTACAAATGGGAATTTTTGGAACTTAGGCTTATTAGATAAACCTTGTGGATATTGAAACTCTATGAGAATTTGAAGTTTTTCAGGATTGGGAATATGTGAGAATATGGAGTATTGTGGCAAGTGCTTAAAATAATTTAACTTTGATAAAAACCCCTCTTAATCCAAAAACTTAAACCTAACAATTTATACCGTGCGGGTGGCAAAGAACACATTAATTTTTGTTGGTATTATCAATTTCAATTTAGACATTAATTAAATGACCTAAGCCCCAAAACTAAAACCCTAAAATTTATCCAAAACCCTAACTAGTTGAAGATAGAGGGGAGTTTTCATGATTTAATTTTGATTACCAAGAAACTTACCACAACCCAAATGATTTTATGTATATTTATACCCAAGAAATTAAAAAAAATAAAAAAAATTCTAACATACTTGTGATCCTAAATGTTTTATCCATCCTAGAGATGCAAGAACAACTATAATGCAATGAGAGAAAAACACAAAGGGACACCTCAAGATTAGCCTAAGAAATTGATAACACAAAGAAAGAAGATAAAATAGATATTGTAAATGGTTATACCTTCTTTGCTGCTGAAATTCCTTGGTTGGTCCTTGTGATTGTAAACTTGTATGCTCCTTTGATGGCTATGCAAGATGAACAATGTGTGATAGAATGCAATGCTAATGGATAGAATGAATTAACTAAGTGAGAGAAAATGCTCGTGAATTAAGTTCTCAAAATGACAACATGTGGGTGTAAAAAAGACTGTGTTGAAAATGCTTTAGAAGATGGGGTATTTATAGAGAAATTTGAATTCTCTAGAGAATTCAATGGTTGAGATTTAGCCACCAAGGCCAAGATGAAGGGCTATGGTGAGTTGAAGACTCACAAGCCCTCACATCTTGACATGTGGAGGGTGAAGTGGCTTAGGATAAGATGATGTGGAAATGAGGTGGAAGGGAGGTACATGATGTGGAGGAAGGAAAAGTACCTTGGGGGATGAGAAGATTTCCTCAAAAAGGAACTTCTTGTCCCCAAGTGAGGATGAAAGTGACATTTGAATTTTTTTGGAATTCCTCAAAAATCTCCATGGGAAATGAAAAAGTGGTTGGAGAAATAAATGTGAATTAAAAATTCACATTCTTGGGAGAATCTAGTGGATAAGAGAGGTTTTCCAAAAAGGTGGGAATTTGTCACATGTGAGTGAGGTGACAAGTCAAATGTTCTAGAAGTTACATGGAGATAAGGTAAGCCTTGGAAGGATAAAATGTGAATTATAAATTCACATGGGGAAGAGAGGGACCTAGGATAAATAAATGTGAATTAAAAATTCACATGAGAAAGAAGGTCAATGCTAAGAAAGGCAAATGGAAAGGTTGACTAAAAAGGGATGCTAAATGTGGCTAATGACTTTGATTAAGGTTGTGCAAATACATGATTAGGATAAGTTAATGAAAGATTAGAAGAAAGTGGAAAATGTAGGAGGATGTGACATTAATCCTTGATTAAGAGGATGCACATCCTAATCATGAATTAATTAAATTAATCCAGATTAGAAAGGGATTATGGAGAATGTGAGAAGGAGAGAGAAAAAGGAAGAATTTAAAATTGATTTTATTCAAAAAGGTTAAATGACTAAATTAAATAAATTGATGTATTTATTTAATTTAGAGAGGAAAAGGATGTAAGGTAAAGCATTTAATTGTTAAATTAAATACTTTAAGGACTTTAGGCAGAAAGTGTAATATTAATTAAATAAATTAATATTGATGGAATAGATGAATAAAGAGGTGAATTTGATCGTATGGCCCGGGCGATTAAATTTAGATGTCTACAATACTAACTAAATTTCACCTTATAAAAACCATAAAATTTAATTTAATCCATAGTAACACTTATTTAATTCACTCATCTAGCTTAAAAGAAAAAACAAGTGATGAATCACCTACCTGAAATCCAAGCCAAATGAAAATTATAGGGTATTGAGGTGAAAATGGTAGAAATTATGTGTGACAAGGGTTTGAATGAGCTCTCCTCTATAATTAGTTCTCTATGGGTACCAAATGGTGAAAATGACACTTAAACCCACTTATATACTCCCTCTTCAACTACCATCATAAATATCTATATTTGATAGAGTGTACAACACACATAGGTTTTAGGGTTTTGAGGCATTACAAAAACTTGACCATGCAAGAATTTACGCCTTGTGGGCTTTCAATTTTTCCAAGGATTTTTGTATTTTGGAATTTATCACCCCGCTTTCCTTTGTGGTTTTTAAGGCTTTGTGGGATTTGACAAGGTCATATCTCATGGGCCTCTTTTAAACTAGTTGTCTCCTAAACAAATTCTCACAAATGGAATTCTCCACAAAACCCCTTGGCTTGCAAAAGGCCACCAAAATTATAATAGTCAAAACAAGCAAAAGAGGCCAATCTAAAGGCTAATCCAAAAACCAAAACCAAACTAAACCAAAAAGAGTGAGGGGTCCTCATTTTTAATGGGGTGCATGTGCAAGTCACAACAAATGGAAACCATGTGGGATAAATTCTCTAGAGCACTTCAATAATAAATAAGAACCATGAACCTAGAATTTCCAATTTTGTAGACTAGTAGAAACAAGTAGCCTTAAATACCAAGTACCCGAACCTAAAATGACCTAGAAAGCCCTTGAAATATAAGAAACCAATGTGTGTGCAAAATGCATTCATTAATGTTTAAAGAGGGTCCCCTAAAGAAAAATGCACTACTAAGCATAAGGCTACATAAATGATCCTTCTTCAAAAGCAACTAGGATAGAGCCTCATTGTTATTCAAACATCCATAGCCCCATGAGGTTATCACTGTTATTCCCTCAAACATAGCTCTACTGCCAGTTAGGTGTCTATAGCCTCAATAGAGATATTTGAATCCTCCTGATAATTGAGCTTCTTTTGATTCTCATTTCTTTTCTCTTTTTTGTTCTTTCTTTTTATTTTTATTTTTATTTTCTTTTCAACTCACAAGTAGTAAAGCTTACTTTTTAGGGTCGAGAATAACAATAGCATTTAAGAAGGAAATAAAGGGTTTTCACCTTATGCCTAACAATATAATTCCCTAGAAGGAGATCCATTTTTTTTAAATGTGTTCATGTAATGTGTATGGTTTCAAACTACAATGAGATACTTCTAAAGTCAAATGGATAAAAGACCTGAAATTTAAAGTAACCTACCACTAATCCAACTAATTTACTCTATATTAGGAATGAGATTCACCATTTATCAAATAAAGTAACTAGCTCAATCACCAAGCCAAATCAACCTTATTCCAAAATGGCATCTGAGAAAAATGATGAAACAAAACAAAGCTAAAAGCTAAACTATGTACAAAAGCTTGAGTTGAGAACAATTTAATCTTGGAAGTTGTTGGAACTGTAAAAAATCTGATATTTTCACATGTTGGTTTTACTCATATTTTCCTTATTTGGTCCTACTGTATGCATATTTCACTCATATGTTTCCATATTGCCCCTTTGAAACCTTTGAGTCATGCATTTTTTGCATTCTGGTTCCTATCGGTGTGAGAATACCATTGTCTCCCCAACCCATGTTGCGTTTTCTGCTAGCAAATGTCTGTGTTGCCTATCGGCAAGATGTTTCTGATGTCTTGGTGACTGGAATTAACTTATTGGCAGTTATCGGTGTGACTCTCATATTGTTTCAGTGACAGAGGAAAGGTATATCAGCATAAGTATTTTCACCGGGGTGAGGTCTCCCCGAATAGGTCGGGTCTCACTGACTTGCGCATTTGAGGATTCATTGGCAAAGCTTGGAGTTATCGGCATTTGGTCTTGGCGAGGCTCCCTTGTCTTGCCGACTGGTATGATGGATGATACACATTTCAACATAGGTCTGGGTGTTGATGTAATGTCACGGGGAGACCTTATTGTCTCACCGACCGGCGGTGGGGAATAGACTTATCGGTGTGAGACAAGACCTTTGGTAGGATGTCATGGTGATCTTCGTGTGTCTTACCGACTTTGCACAAGTGTTCGCTTCAGCCTGACGGGTTGCTTTCAGTATGTGGTTACAAAAAATTTTCATTTTCATACCGACCAGTGGTGGATGAGTTGGTATATCAGTATGACTTATGTTGCTTCGATATAATGTCTTGGTGAGCCCATTCGGTCTTACCGACAAAATTCAATATGTGGCTTTCAGTGAGAGTTCTAAATTGTCTTGGCGAACAGGTGTGCTCAAGGTCTTTCGGTGTGACATGAAGATTCTACAAGAGGTCTCCCCGATGGTTGGAAGCTATAGTGATACACATGATAGACACTCATCGGTGAGAGAAACCTATTGTCACGGCAATGCACGCAGGATGAAAAGGAATACATCAGTAGGAGTTAGTGATATTGGCTGGAGGTCTCGGCAGGTGACCTTTGGTCTCGCCAATGGAAAACAAGAGGATCCTTATTGGTATGAAGATTGCTTTGTCATAACGACATGAGGGCGAATTGGGGGGCTTTCAGCGAAGCATGATATGGTCTGCATGAGGTCTTCTCGATATCATAGAGCTACAGCGAAAATGCAATGGAACGGGGGATGCTTCTTGTCTTTGGTGTAACAAGAAGAATCTTATAGCGACATATAGTTTGATCACGAAGCTCTCGGTGAAACAGAGTATAATCTCTATGATGCCTCCCCGACGGTCGATGGTCACAGCGAATGCGAGCATAGTGAACATGGGCAGACAGCGATAAGCAATATATTGCCTTTGGCATACTTTCTGATGGTCTCAACGATTGGTCCATTGGCAATTAATTATTTTCAGATGCTCTTGAGGGCCGACATGTGTGTTTTGCCTGAATTTTACAGTCGCCGACATGGATTTTGAAGTGTTTTATTTTCATATGCTGGTGTATAAATATGCACTCCGATTGTAATTGAGAGATCATCAGATTTTAGATGAAGACAATAGATTAGGAATGGCTATAGTAGAATAATTTTCTCTTATTAGAGACTATGTGCATGTTTTAAAATGGTGAATTCAATGAAGATGAGCTAGTGTGGCAGGTTATTTCTAGTGTCAATTGTATGTTGAACTTATTGAAAAGTATTGCTGAAGCTGTCTCCATTTTGATTCTTTCTGGTTGTTTAAATTGACATAACAAGTTTATGTTCAGTTTGTCAATGCACATTTGATGTATTTGTGTGATTAATCAATTCGTTCTCTCAAGTAGAGATTAAATCCTTTTTGTTGATCACAGTAATCAGGGAGATTCATCTGGATTATTAAAGTAGAGCTTAGTAGTCACAATCCTGCATTGTTTATACAAGTTATGAATAGATCATATGCCTGCAATTTGATTTTCTGCCAAAATAAGTTGCCCACTTCTGTTTCATTCGACTCCGCATACCCAACAAGGCACTGGTCTATGCAATTTCATCATTTGAATTCATTCAGTTTCTTTATATCTGTTAATTAAGCATTTTAGGATTTAGATTAGAAGATTGCTATCAGATTTGATTTCATTTGTTCACTGTCATGATATTTATGTCTATTTTTGTTTAAGTTTTTGTAACTGTTAATGATTTGTAAAAGTTTTGCATTATTCTCCTCTCAAGATTAGTGTAGGAAGTTGTTTTGCTACCTTAGCTTCCTTACAACTGGTATTAGAGCCTGATCATCTTTAGTTTCAGTTGTGGGTTGTTAGGTTTTTTGAAAAAATCCAGATTTGAATGGGAGCTTGTGTAGAAGACACTTTTTGATTTTGTTGCAGGAATTTTCAGATGACAAGTTCATCGGGGAGAATAGAGGTGGATAAATTTTCTAGAAATAATTTTGAAATGTCGAAGCTGAAGATGGAGGGTTTGTTGATAGACCAAGATCTATGGGATGTTGTTGCTGAGAATGTTTCAAGGACTACAGATCCTACTCAAGCTACTCAATATGATGTTATGGATTGTAAATCCAAGGGTCTAATTATATTGTGCTTGGTAGACTTTGTTTTAATCAATGTCCATGAAGAGACCTCTGCACAAAAACTATGGAAGAAGCTTGGTGAGATGTATCAAGCCAAATATTTAGTAAACAAGATTTTATTGAGGAAGAAATTGTATTCCTTGAGAATGGAAGAGGGTGGACAAAGTACAGACCACCTAGAAGAATTCAATATGTTGATGGCTCAATTGGCATCAGTTGGTGTCAAAATGGATGAGGAAGAGAAATGTAAGATCCTGCTTTGTTCTTCCTGATTCATGGGATTCTCTTGTTATAGCTGTTAGGAGTACTTCTGTTATATTGAAGACTGAAGATGTGGTGGGTTCATTTCTTTCTAGAGAGATGAGGAGGAAGGTATCAATCAATGCCAAGGAGGCCCTGAATGTTCGTAGAAGTCCTAAGGAAAAAGGAAAGAAGAATGAGAAGCATGAAAAATTCAAGTCCAAGGGGAGATCTAAGTCTCCTGGAAATTCCAAAGTTATTTTCTAGAACTTCCATAAGCCTAGACATGTTCATAAGGACTATAAAGAAGAAAAGAAGAAGAAAAAGAAGAAATTTGATTATGATTCTGAGTCCGAAAATGAAGATGGTGAAGCATTCATTACAGCTTTGGCAACTCGTGCAGGTAATGATGCATGGTTAATTGACTTGAAGGTGCATCTTTCCATATGACCTTTAATAGAGATTGGTTTTTTGAATATGAAGAATTTGATGGAGGTAAGGTGTACTTGGGTGATGATTCTCATTTAGACATTGTTGGCTATGGTAAAGTTAAAATCAGGTTTCCGGATGGTAGAATAAAAAGGATTAATGGTGTGTTGCATATCCCTGGTTTAGCATGAAATTTGTTATTTGTGAGAAAACTAATAGATGCATGTGTGTAGATAGTATTTTTTGATGCAGGATGCAAGATGGTCAGAGGTGCTATGGTGATTTCTAGAGGTGTTAGATATGGTACATTGTATACGCTTGATGCATTCTCTATTGAGTGCAATAGTACTTCTATGAAAAACAAGTCTGTGATGGTTGTGGCTTTTGGGTACCTAAGGGTGCTCTTTCTTTTGAATCAAAGTTTCCTATAGAGAAAACTATGTTATGGCACCAAAGACTTAGCCACATTAGAGAAAATGGTCTAAGGACCTTGAAAAATAAAAAACCTTATTGAAGGTTTGTTTGATTGTAATCTTGAATTTGATTTTTGTGAGCATTGCATTTATGGAAAAAAAACCATGTTCAGTTTTACTCGAGTTCTCATAAATCTTGTGGTGTATTGGATCTTATTCATTCTGATGTATTTGGTCCTGTAGATGTTCCTTCAATTGGTAAATCCACATATTATGTTTCATTTATTAATGATTATAGTAGAAGGCCATGGGTATATTTTGTAAAGAGTAAATTTGAAGTTTTTAGTTGATTTAAATAATTTAAAGCAATGGTTGAGTTGCAGACTAGAAATAAAATAAAATGTTTGAGGACTGATAATGGTGGTGAATTTTTCTCTAATGATTTTGATAGATTATGTAAAGACTGTGGTATTCATAGAAAAAATACACCTCCATATTCTCCACAACAAAATGGAGTTGCAGAAAGAATGAACAGGATACTGATGGAGAAGGCTAGGAGTATGTTGAGTGGTGCTTGTCTAGAAAAAATGTTTTGGGTTGAAGATGTTGCCACTACTTGTTACTTGATTAACAAGTCTCCTACATCATCTCTTATTGATAAGACGCCTATAGAGGAATGGCTGGGTTGTAATCCTTCATTAAGACATCTTAGATATTTTGGTTGTGAGGTATATGCACATGTGCCAAAGGAGAAGCGAATAAAGTTGGAGAACAAGGCTATGAAAAGTATCTTCATCAAATACAATTATGGTGTGAAAGAATACAGGCTTTAGGATCCTGTTGCACAAAAGGTAATACATAGTAGAAGTGTTATTTTTAGAGAAACTAAACCTTCTTATGTTACATTGTAACCAAAACAAAGTAAACAGGAAGATGTGATTCAATTTTCTTCTACACCTGAGAAAGTTGAATTGAGACCCATGGATAGACAAGGGGTGATCCCACAATACTGGTTTACAATTTTTGGCCAAACTAGACACTAAACTAATTTTTTCTAACTAAATCATCACTTTCGGGCACCTATAGAGGCTAAACCGTGAGAAATTTGAAGATGATGCAAACTAGTGATTTGTGACATTTTGTTTGTAGATTCTAAATATTTTTTTCAATTTTTTGGAATTAGATTGCACTTCTTTTTCCATCTCCTTTGAAAACTATTTTTTCAAGAACACCATTTTTAAGGAGTGATGCTCACCGATACAACATAACTTTTTTCCATGAAGGATAATTTTTTTTTTTTGAATTTATATTTGTAACTATGATATCTAGTGCTTTCATTTGGTTTCATAGTGTTTTATTGAATATTTTTTCCTTAATCAAGTTTCAAGTCAAACTAATTACAATTTGACATAGGCGCATCAGATACAACATAATTTTTTTTGTATGTATCAAATTCAATTTTTTGTTGATCAAGGACTTAAATATCTAGTGCACTGATATTTTTCAATTATTTTTTTGATAATTTTCTATTTTTCCACATGTGTAGAACAAAGAGCTTGATTTTCGGTGAAAAACCTACATTCCAAGAAATAAAAAATAAATATAATAATAAAAATTAAATTTATTTAAAATTATACTTTTTGGGAAGCTTATAATAAGGAATACATACTTACAAAAAATAAATTTTAAATAAATTCATTTGATCCCCCAAAAGGTAAATCAAAAGTATTTATTTATCAACATTTTGATAGGTGTAAAGGAGACTCTGTTATAGGTATATATGGTTTAAAACTAGCGGGGTTCTATCCAAGGGGGTTTGATCTAAGGTGGTTCGATCAAACCCTCTTCAATTGGAATCCTTTAAATGGAACTTTTCAAGGCTTAACTCATTATATTTTCTAAAAATATGTGATTTTAGCAAAAATCAGTATCTCCCAAAAATTGTAAACCAGTATTGTGGGATCACCCCAAGAAGTTGACGAGAGCTCATCTAGCTCTCAATCTTTAGAAGAGGAGGAAGAACCTCCAACTTAGATCATTCGTAGGTCTACAAGGCATAGACAACCACCTAAAAGGTATTCACCTGATGATTGTAGATGTATTTTTGCTTTGAATACTAACATGGATGAACCCAAATCAATAGAAGAGGCATTAGGTATGAATGATGCAGAATCCTGGATGATTGATATGGGTGAAGAAATGGTAGCTTTGAAAAAGAATGATGTGTGGGATCTTGTACCATTGTCTGAAGGATGAAAACCTATTGGTTGAAAATGGGTGTTCAATATAAATATTGGTTTAGATGGAAGTATTGAGAAATACAAAGCAAGGTTGGTTGCAAAAGGTTAATCTCAAGTTGAGGGTGTTGATTATGGTGAGATATTTTCTCCTGTTGTCAAAATGACATCCATTATATTTTTGCTTTCTATTACTATTGCTTATGATTTAGATATTGAGAAAATGGATGTGAAAACTACTTTCCTTCATGGTGACTTGGAGGAGGATATTTATATGACACAGCCAGAGCACTATGTGGTGAAGGGTAAAAGTAAATTGGTTTGCAAATTGAAGAAATATTTGTATGGCCTAAAATAAATTCCTACGACATGGTACCAAAAATTTGAGACATGTGATGAGTTTGGGATTTGAGCATTCTAAATCATATCATTGTGTTTATTATAAAATTAATGGTGATCATTTCCTATTTATTGCATTATAGGTTGATGATATGTTATTTATTGGTAGAAGGAAAGGTATTATTTTAGAACTGAAATCTCAACTTGCTACTACATTTGAAATTAAAGACCTTGGTATAGCTAAACAAATTCTTGGGATGAAAATTAAAAGAGATTGAACAGAAAGCTATTGCTTGGCCAAAGTAAGTATGTCAACTCAATTTTACAGATGTTTGATATGCAATCTTGTAGACCATTGTGTGTTCCTATTTCAATTGGAACAAAGTTATCTATTTCAGATTGTCTAACATATCCATTAGAGATGGAAGACATGAGAAAAGTTCCTTACCATAGTGTAGTTGGAAGTTTGATGTATGCTATGGTTTGTACTAGACTAGACATTACCCAAGCAATGGGTGTTCTTTCCAGATATATGTCTATTCCAGGTAGAGTTCATTGGGATGCAGTTAAAAGAGTCTTCAAATATTTGTGTGGTACCTTAGATTACTCCTTATGTTATCACAATAATATGAATGAAGATGAGATTTCCCTTGATATTTGTGGTTATATGGATTCAGACTAGGTAGGCGATGTTGATAGCAAAAGATCCACTAGTTCTTATGTGTTTACTTTATTTGGTGGTGCAATTAGTTGGATGATTAAGCGATAGGCTATGGTTTGTTTGTCCACTACTAAAGCAGAGTATATGGTAGCTACTCATGCTTGTAAAGAAGCCATTTGGCTTAAGAGCTCCTATGTTTAAATATTGGAATAAAACAAGGTGCAGTGACAATTTATTGTGATATGTCTAGCCAAAAACCCAACATTTCATGCCAGGACCAAGCATATTGATGTATAGTATTATTTTTTTAGAGATATGGTCAAAGATGGTAGGGTGAAGCTAGTTAAGGTAGATACTTTTATGAATGTTGTTGATTCTTTAACTAAGCTTATGAGAATAGAGAGGTTTAGATGGTGTTTAGAGACTATGGGCCTTTCGGCCCCTAGCAATTAAGAAATGATGATGACACCCTTTCGTTGTCCTTGCAAGGTGTTCGACAAGTGGGAGATTTGTTAAGAAAATGTGTCTCAACCTTGCATTTACATAAGGTACTGTTGATACACAAGGTATTGTTCATCTAATGATAATGGGGGGGGGGTGTGGGGGGATCCTCCCCACTAGGGGTCCGAGGGGATCATCCCCCTGACTAGGGTCTAGGGGCAACGCGCCCTGTCCAAGGCTCGAGGGAAGCACCCTTGAAATAAAAAAATTATTTATATTTTATTATTGTAAATCTGGACCATTCATCATTATGTCTCATATCTGACAGTCAATATTTTATTAGCTTGACTTTCCCTAGGCAACCCTATTTTATGAGGGTGTTGTACTATGGTTGTATATTGTGATGTATTCTGAGAGTCTAATAGCGGTTGTGTTGCCTCTAGATCTTTGAGTGGTGATACTCCTATGAGAAGCTTGCTCTACAAGTATATTGTAATATTTGTGATTTCTGAATAATATTTTGGGCAGCTTTTAGAGTGTGGGGTTCTTTCTCCTGAAAGGTTTTTCCCCACATAAATCACTGTGTTGTGGTATGCATGATATTTATGTCTTTTTTTGTTTAAGTTTCTATAATTGTTAAATATTTGTAAAAGTTTTTCATTATTCTCCTCTCAAGATTAGTGTAGGAAGTTGTTTTGCTACCTTAGCTTCCTTACATTAATGGGAAATGGAACATCTTCACTTGTAAGGGACTTCAAACGATATGTGTTGTCTTCTAAAATATATGAAATCTAAAATGGACCTAGACTTAGTTTATCAAACTTACCATGTTCTCCCTTTTTTCTCATGGGCTTTATCCCAATAAAGGGCCAAATCAAAAATTATGAATGACTTGATTTGGGATTTCTAATCAAAGCAACACTTAACCACACCTTGATTCTTGGAAAAATTATCAATAGTTACATCATGCTTCTCCTCCAAGTTAAGGAGTTAAGCAAGGCAAGACTCTAATTTATCCCCTTCACCATAATATTCATTAATAATTTGGAGGGTGGGAATTTTCAAATGTACTGGGATACACCAAATGGTAAGGAGACGTCCCTAAGGCATTTCTCTTGTGAGTGTTGTCTGCCCAAAGAGAAAATCTCAACTAGGTGTGCCAGTCTTTCACTTTTTTGTCAAGCAACTTATGGACAACAGTCAAAATATTTGTATTCATTGACTCAGCTAAACCATTACCTTGGGGATAATAATTGGATGAAAACTTCAAAATAATCACATAATCAAAGGCCTAATTAGAAAAATGTAGGGATGAAAATGTCAAACCATTGTCACAGACTAATGCAAATAGATAACCAAATGAGTTATTGCATGATCTTTAAGAAATTTAATCACTACCTCAGTAATGCATTGCTTACATGTTATAGTCTTTGTCCATCTTATGTAATAATTAGTAGAGGTTATAATATACCTATGGCCCACAAAAAGGAGGATTGATCATACCAATTAAATTTAGTCCCCATTGTGTGAAGGGGCATACCTCTGCTACAGGCTGGAGGGGCATGGCAACATACTTCTTATTAGTAGTTATTTCACATGTGTGATAGGTGTGAATGAGTAGATGTGTTTCATGAAACAAAGTTGTCTACTAATACCTCGCCCTTAAAATTTGATGCATGGTGGTAGCTCTTGAACCATGACTTGTCCCAGATTTATCATGAAAATCATTCAACACACTAGATGCAACTTTCTTACCCAGACATCTCAAGTGATACCCTTGTGATTCTTCTATACAACACTAACCTCTTAAGCATAAAGTTATTACTCTTTAACCATAAGGAGTTCCTTCAAACAATGTTCAGATAAGACAAGCAACACTAATGGAGAAAATAAAAAGTAATTTCATTAAACCATTCATCTGGGGAAATGTCTTCAAGATTATACTAATGTACTATAAGACCTAGATCAATCTCTACCATTGTACATGTCAAATCTTGGCCTCACACTAACTTCATTAGTTAAATATCAAAATCAAACTCCTGCAACCTGGTGACCCACTTTCCTCTACATTTTTGTAGTTCATTTTGCATCAACAATATCTTAATAGTTGGGTCAAGCACTATTGCATATATCTTCTCAAAATAGAATTCTTAAACTTCTTGACTTGCCTCACCAAGGCATAAACCTTCTTTTTGACATTTGGATACCTCAATTTTGCAACCTTCTAAGGGGTACTCATGAAATCTATTAGGTTCTCATCTCTAGGTTCCTTCTTTTGTGTGAGCATTACAGTGCACAAACAATCTAATGACAAAGAATAAATGTAGAAAGGCCTAGCATAATTAGGACTTACAATATTATTGCATCAACAATTTCCTGCTTGATTTCTTCAAACTCTCTTTTAGCTTTAGGATTACACTCAATGTTTGCATCTTGTTTCAACATGGCTAGATCTTCAAGATAGCCTGTACTCTCTCAAGATCAATGGAAATACCATTTTATAAAATGGCATGCCCCAAAAATTTATCCTCACTGACTCCAATTTTTTTTTTAGGATTAAGCAAGATGCCAAATTCTCTGCCTCATTGGAACACTTTTCACAAATTTGAAACATGATCTTCCCTTCACTTAGAAAACACCATAAAATCATCCATATTTAAATAATTATGCACTTATCAACCAACTCTCTGAATGTAATATCCATGGTTCCTATGAAGGTTACTCCTACATTGATTAGATCCAAAAGGAATCCAACTATACATAAGCATCCCTCATTTAGTGGTGGAGGTTGTCTTCAATCCATCTTGATGTGTTACCATCACCTGATTATATCTTGAATACCCATCTAGAAATCACATCATTTGAGACCCATTTACAATTTTTAATCCTTTAGCCACAGTTGGAAAATATATTTATCTTTCTCCGAACCGCAATTGAGATTCCAAAAGTCATCACATAGTTGGATTTCACCATTATTTTTCCTAAAAGGGACCAAATTAGCCGCCCATATTAAGTGATGCACTAAAAAAATATTTTAGCAGATAACAGTTTATGAACTACTTTATAAATCACCGAATCCAATAATACATTGATAGATTATTGCCTTTGTTTGAATGGCTTAACATCGGGATTGAGAGGAATATTATGTTTGATAATTAAGTTTCATATTTCTTTAAGTATTCATAACTCCAAGCTATTATATCATGATACAAATGAAGCACCTTAATTATATCTTCCTTCTCGGTTGGAATACAAACCTTTCCAATAAAAAACATTTATTGCTTCCTCAGTTGTTCCCATATTATAAGTATCACATTTGTTTCCTATTGACTCTTCTTCTGAATGTTGGTCCTTAGATATCAATTGATCTAAATCAAATATATGATCCAATTGAACCATCCCTCAGGGAATTGTATTGGTCTTTAAATTGAATAAACCTTTGAGATCTAGCTCAACTTCTTTAGGTTTTGCTTCATCTATAATTTGAGCTGCAAAACATCTAAACTATTGAGAGAATCTAATATGTGCTTATCATCTTTAAATACCTAGAAATTGGTAATGTTATTTGGAATAGGTGTAGGAGTGAGATCAACTATAAACTTCTTCAAACTAGTCATAGATAATGGTTGTAATGTGTTGGAATCCTAAGCTAATGTATTGGTAGCATAATTTTTGTGCTTGGGAATCAATTGAATATTAAAAGCATCAAAACTCTCTATCAAATCCCATATGTAATGACAGTATATTTCTGATCTTTTTTCATGACAAGAGTATTGTTTGTGCACCTACTTTATTACCAATTTAGAATTATCAAAAACCTGTAGTATTTTCGCTTTCTTATGAATAGCCATTAGAAGTCTATGAACCAATGCTTCATTCTTTGCAATATTGTTTGTATAAGAAAACTATAATCTATGAGATAAAAAGAAAGATTTCTTGCTGAGGTTGATCAACTCATAACCAGATATTGCACCTTGTTTAGATCTAGAACCATTGAACCTCAATGTCCAAATCTTAGTATCATTTTTATTACTCGATTGAGCCTTATCTAGTTTCAGCATAACTTTATCAGTTTGACTCTCCTACTTGTTAGATTGTTCAATTTGTAGAGATTCTTTCTTTGAATTGTCCTTTTTTAAATTAGATGTGCTTAAATGATCCTTTATCTTTTCCATTGTTGTTTGACACAAGAAAAATTCAAACTCTGAGTGGGATGCATTGTGAACTCTACACTAGTATGAAAATAATATATTGTTGATGCTAACTTTGTTCTCCAAAATTATCTAATTAGTGACACACTTAGTCACAAATTCTTGAAATCACTCAAACATCCCCCCTTCATCATTGGAAAGGAGGCTCTCATTTGCTTCAATACATACTTTTGTACTGTTGGAGATTTGATTTAAATCATTAGAATATGTAGTTATATCATGTAACATCATTACCTCTTCAACCCATAAGGTTATAGGAGAATATACACCTAGATCAATTTTAGAAAATAATACTTCGTTATTTTGGTTATACTCTATAATCATACATTTCATTCTTCATTCCCTTTTGATTTTGATTTTATTTGCATTTAATCTCCATGGAAGCCCATATGAGAAAAGTTAATAGCCATGTATCCATTGAGTTTTTTGGACCAGTCACGACTCAATAACATACCATACATATTTGGGTTATCAACAACTTGGATGTTGATCAAATGTTGAACACATGGATCAGAGGCAAGCTACATATGAATATAATTCATTTCTCCTATCACATTAACTTCTATTTTGTCTAGCTGAGTAACCTTCCTAGAAGATTTAGTGGGAGCTAATCCCAATGCTTTATATACTATAAGGGGCTTCACATTAGTTGAATCTCCTGAATCTATTGGACAATTATGCAAATTCTTACCGAAAATATGCAAAGTTAAGAGAAACAGTCGAGAGTCCCTTTTATCTTTATAAATGTTAAATAGAGCACCTACTTGGGAAAATTGAACCTTATCTTTTCCCTTTTCTTGAACATCTTTGAATACAGACTCCTTAGATGGAACTTTAGGTTGAGTAAATTCTTGAATTGAACTAAATAGTTCATTTCTAACTTCAAGAACATTTAAGAATTCAAAGATTAAGAGATTTAACTGTTGAACATCTGAAATACCAAGAGGGGGGTTGAATTAGTATTCCATAAAACCATAATAAAATCCACTTAAACAATATCACAATTATGACTGAATCAACAAGAGAGAACATAGAAACAATTCAATGCAACCATACACAAGAACACTGAGATTTTTACATGGAAAACCCAAAATGGGAAAAACCATGGTGAGGGTTATCTCATGATATATTATATCTAGATACAAAATATTATAGGTCTCACTACTAGGAATCACTATCCTTAAAAGTCTCACAGCTTGAGTACAAAAGATGGCTCACTACCAAGATACAATGATAGTGGCTCACTGCCAAAAGATTGAACTAATAGAATACACCTTCAATGTGTAGGGTTTAGTTCCACTGAAGCTCAGAATATGAAGTACTACCTCTCACAATAATCGCTCAACAAAACTACACTGATCACAACTGATAAAGCATTTAGGCTCTAATCTTCTTTCAACTTTCTTCCACACTCGCACACCCACTTCTCACACTCATCTATGTGTCTCTTTTTTCTCTTTAAAACATGTCTTATATATACAATTATATCTTAATCATCTAGGTCAGCACCATATAAGGTTTAAACATTTCATCCACATAGTGCATTATACCAAGTCAACTATCATCTATAAAACATAATTAGTCTTCATAATATATTGCATGCGACGAGTCGGCCAAGACTATAACACAATTCTCCAAACCAAAAAATAATTCTCAATGCAAAAAACTTCCAGATCTGAGAACACAATAATTTTCCATCATACAACAAGCATAGAGACTATCAACAAAACTACAACATAAGAATATTCACCTTAGTAGAATGCGGAGTCTCCCACACAGTATGCCACACATAGAACAACAACAAAATACAGAGTTGGACTCTGTCAGAGATAACTTTCTTCTCACAACAAAATATGCCTCAAGATCTAGGATATAGTTGTCTAAATGAGTCAAGATCACATGGTTAAGAGATTAGAGTCATATCAAATCTTACAATGAATTCCAAACTCAAATACCAACACACTGATCCATCACAAAAGGGTATTACCGACAGAGAACAACTTCCAGTAAACCAAGCAAACTTCCCATAAAGTTATCACCATGTTGACATCAATGACAACATAGAAACAACCAACACAAACCATCCATAATTCATGCTCATGTTGCAAGGCTTCCAACAATCTCCTCCTTTGGAATTGATGGCAACATGCATGACAAATTTTTTTTCTAGCAACTGAAACTAAATATTTTGAATACTCCCCCTATCAAAATTGTTCTTCAAAAAAATGTTTTTCCTTTGTCTTTCTATCTCTTCATCTCTTTATCTCTTCCCATTTCTTTATCTCTCCCCCTTTCACATCAATGAAAAAGGAAGGGGTGCCGATATAAATGTATATATGCATCAAAGTGTAACCAAAAATATATGAACACATAATTGAATTAAATTGAAGAAGAACCTATGAGACTCTCCAATATAGCCTTCCATGATGTTTTACCTTCTTCCCATGAACCTTTTGAACTTGCAAGAGTCTTGTAAAATAGTTCAAGCTTAGTTAAGGACTCTATACCATCTGCTAAAGTATTGGGACTAAGATTAATCTCTGATAATTCACCAATACAACCAAGAGCACTTGAAACAAGAATATGTCTGAGTTTAATCATGTCTCTAAGTGCCACAAAATTCTTGATGACATCTATTGTTTGATCCTGTAGAGAAAATAATTGGTCATGAAGCTTAAAAATGTAGGACCGCCTTTGATTATCTTTATCTTCTATTAACCTGCATGTATCTTCCTAAGATATCATTCGGGATTCACTCATCCTTATCTCATTCCTTATATCTAGTGTACTGCCAGACCGATCTAGGCAAAAAGAAAGTAGATCTTGTGCCTCTTCTTCACAACCTTGTACACTCTCCAATTCCTTCATCACTGGACTATGTGCATTTGCAAATTTTCCTTTGATATCTTCCAAATTTTCTTCATCAGACTTCATTCCAATAGACCCTTCAAGTTTGAAGATATAGACCTTTAAAGAATCAATCATGCCATGAAGATTCTCCAAAACAGAAATAGATGAATCAAAATTAGCACCAAGAATAATCTTTTGTAATTCTTCCAAAGCTCTCCGAATATTTATTCTTTCATTCTCATGTTCAAGCTCACTTCCTTCTACAACTTATTGCTTAACAACACTCTTCCTTTTCTTCCCTATTATGGTCATGCTACCAGAGGTATCTTCTACATTCTTAGGGATTTCCAAAATAATTTTAGCATAATTATCAACTTCAGCATCTGACACTTCATAGTTCAATTCAGATATCCAAACTAACCTTGATTCAACTGCTTCCATGTGACAAAAATCTGTACACACAAGAAACTTTATGCTTTTGAAGTACCTTTCAACAACACTTATTGGAATCCTAAACATTTTGTTCATCCTCATCTGAAATGTTCCAAAGAAAGTAGCAAGGGAAGACTCTTGTGCATCCAAACTACCAAGAATAATCATGAAGTTCATGATTTGATAGGCAATAGGCTTTGAAT
>VDFB02027655.1:51800-96416 GCA_007258455.2 Sequoia sempervirens | reverse complement strand
GTTAACTTTATAGCTGCTTGTGCAGTTTACGAGTCATGACACTGATCCAAAATGAGCAGGCACTATTCCTTAATCAGGCTTGTACTATAAAACTTAAAAATGCAGAGACTCATTATTTGGGGAATACATGATGGTATCTTGAGAAAATAGCAAAAAAAATAATAAATAAAATGTAATTGTTTCCAATTTTTCAATTGTCAAAAAACTGATACTAATCATGCCTAGAAAAACTGTGGAACACTTTCTTCTACAATCCTCAAGGTAGAAGATCTTAATACCAAATTATGGAGTTTTTCATCTCCTCAAAAAGACATGAACAGTTTTTAATTGATTTAAAAACTAAAAGATCACAATGCAAACCATTTTCCAATAAAGCAACCTATATAAGAATGTACCTGTATAGAGGAAAAACAGAAACCATATAGCGAGTAGCCCCATTATCGTTGTAAACATTCCGTGTCACTATGAGCAGAATGAGTGCCACTAAGAGGGCAATAGAGCAGCCCGTTAAAAATCCTGGATTTGACCAGAGATTCATATTAGATCTTTCAATATTAAGTGTTATAAGAAATCACCCATTTCTTTTACTCTTACTAACTAGAACTTCAATCAACATATATTTCCACAATATATAACATCCTTTTTCTTGAAAGTTGGTCTATTTGACATAAGACTTGTGTTGTGCAATATCAACCATGAGTTGACTTTATCCTTCTTCACTTAGTGCTACAAATTCCTTTTTCTTAGTCATCTAAACCGTTTGTACTTGAGTTCTCTACAGATAAAAATTCTTTGTCTAAATAAAAAGGGCAGATAATCATTCCTGTCCATATGAAACTAAAAGTCAAACAAACATTCCTGGATCAACTGAAAAAAAACAGGATAGAAGAGAAATGTTGTTGGAATGAAATAAAGACCAAATGAAGAAAATTTCTATTCAAATAAGAATAAAAATCAAATGAAAATATTTGGTCTAAATAGAATAAGACATGGATGAGAAAGCTTAATCCAAATGAAATACGAAAATTTGAGAGCTAATTGCACCTAAACCACAAAAAAGCAAGGAAAAACATCGCTAACTGGAGAAATCATGAAGAAGGCAAAAGGACAGCTGTCTACATGTAGATCTCTGATGGTTGTCTGATATACTAGTCCTTGTTTGTTTCCTTACTAACTAGTACCAACAAGTAGTTGGTTGCTTCTTTATATTCTATCATAGGATAACAATACTGAGAAAGGGATAATATTAATAACTGTAATAGCAGCAAGAGTTCCTCCTTTGTTGCTGTTTGACCGGCTTATTTTGATTAATAGTAAGGTATTAAAATTTATTAATTCTGAAAATTTGATCGCAGAAAAATTAAAACCTGGAGCAACAAAAGAGTAGTTACTTTTATTATTCACTTGTAATGTCCCTAGCAAAATCTGACCTTGTTTTCACCTTTTCATGCCTTGGACATTTCGTCATACACTTGTCTTGCAAAATCTCCAATGAAATACAACAATAATCATCCCCCAAAATTATGAATATTTTCCAAACAATTTGATGTGCCAATAATTTCCAAATGATATAATAGTCACAACAATACAACAACTATTGTAACAATACAAAACCCTCCACAATTGCAACAATACCTCAGCTGCTACAATCAAGAAAACCTCAAAAATATTTGCAACAATAAACCAGCTGCTGCAAATGATGAAGATGTAATAATAAGTCAACTATCACACTGTTGATGTGATTTTTGTGACCAACACCAAACAACAGAATAAAGTATCCAACGGCTACTCCATTCTCTCTTGATCAAAGTATTCCGTATGCTAAGATTGCGAGAGAGATCATACGTTCAACTCCAAGGTTCCTTCAATGCAATGGAATACACTCAGTTGGTTTGTTGTGATTTGTTGTTTTCACGAGGGGACTTACACAATTGTTCACAAGTTCACGATGCAGCTAACAGTAGGCTAAGGATAAAGAGGATTTTTACGCGATGCGAATGATTTGGCAATAAGGTATGAGCTTCCTAGACTGACCAAAAATGTGCGGAATTGAATGGTTGCAGGGATTAGAAGATTTATGTCCTAGTCTAAGTGCAAGATGTGCAGGGCTTGACTTCAGCAAACTTCAACCGGACTCTGCCTCGCCTCACGTTGGACAGCTTCAACAAAGTCGATGCAATCTTCAAGGGAGCAGCAAAAGGTATTCAGATTACAACTCAACATGCCAATACCATCAGGACGATGCATACAAACACATGAATAGTAATCGAAGTTAAGTTTAAAAAGTATTCCAGTTGACCACACAAGGCAAACTTACCATCAGTAAGCTTCCTAGTGGTATGGATTAGACGAAGCTGCTTTAATCAAACACCACAATCCACAATCAACTACTTGCATGAAAATGAAAATTACTCTACTTTAAGTCCTACTTGAAGTAGAAGGACAAAGAAATCTTGCTAGCTGCTCATAACAAAAGACGGAATCATCATCAATGAAACTCTTTTTATTATGATAGTTTTCACAACAACTTCTTACAAAGTTCTTAAGGGAAAACTTTCCTTCTCCTTCAAACTATGCTATGCTAAGCTATCTCAACTATACTATCAGCCTCTCTGCTCTATTCTCTGATCTCTAATCTCTAATCTCTAATAATGTACAAATGAGGGGGAGTCCCCTTTATATAGCTAGCCAATCTCAATGGACGGTCCAGATTAAATTACAATGGACGGCTCAAATCGAGAACCGGACTCATCTATCTCCATGCTGGAGTACTTTCTGGTTCTTTTCCTCTTAGGTGACCCGCTTATTCTATTAAGGAGCTCTTCCATCTCTATTGATGGGTCGGTGTCGTCCTCCTCATCTCTTCTTATTGCACTTGTGAGCCAATTTGGGACATCTTGTTGAGCGCTATAGACGACGAGCGGTTGCTCTTCCGTTGCTTCTACTTCATGAACTTCCTCTTCAGCAACATTCGATTGAGGCTCATCCGTTTCCATGTGCTGACTATCCTCCTCAAGACCCCGAACTTCAAGCTCCGTATTGTTCTCATCTTCAAAGGCTGCCTCAATTGCACGATCCAAGTGAGTTGATCTTTCACAACCGAACCTGGTACTTGTTGATGCGTGTTTTATGACACAACAAACATTCTAGAATAAAGAGTCCAAAGACGCTCTATCCCCTCTTGAAAAACTACCTCGTATGCTAAGATTGCAAGTAAGATCATACGGTAATTCCAATGTTTAAGATGAATGCGGATAGGCTCTGTGGTATGGATGTGATTTGCTGGTTATGACAAGGGAACTTATGCTAGGCTCGTTCAATTCACAGTGAAGGTTTGGACAATGAAGCTCTATTATTCCGATAGGATCAAAGAAACTAAAAAAAGAGAAGGGTTCAGAAGCACTAATCTACCCCTAAGAATCCAAGAGACGGTATTGACTCGGTGAAACAAAACTAAACTTTGTTTCGCCACGCAGGGAACGCGCCAACTACGCAAAGCCAGTGCAATCTTCAAGGGAGAGTTGTGTTTATGATTTTCACGTCATGAATAACTACCTTCCAATCGAACAATATTTATTCAGACAGAAGTTAAGAATCCACAAAGTAAGCTCAGGCTAACTTTACGCATTGAACGAAAATCATCCGTTCAAAGAAAGTATGAGCAAAAAGTTTCACCATAAATCAATACTTATCAAATCTTGCATTCATCTAGCATACATGAAAAGAAATCTAAACTATGATGAGGGATAAGAACCATGACAACTCCAAAATAAGAGAAGCAATCACCATCAGAACAATGCATGCATTACTTATTACTTTGGCAATCTCACAACAGTTTCTTATCTCAACATGTTTTGCAACATGCTCCCCATGCTTTACAAATGAGGGGGTGAGCTCAATTTATAGGCTCCCCAATTACAATTCGATGGCCAAGATTGATTTAGGATCAACGGCCAAGATTACAAATAAAACCCTAATTAGGGTTTGCTACCCCTCAACCAATGAGAAAACTTCATTCAAGGACACTTGTCCTTTTTGCTAAATATGAACCAACAGATAAAATAGAAAGTTGTTGCATGTTGATTTGGAACAATTTGATTGGTTGGAAGATGACGAGGCACCACCTCAACGTGTTGGATGTCTTCCTTAGTCACTTTGTGCTTGCCTTAGAATTTTTCTTGCCGATGACTTTATCCCTTGTGCTTTGATCTTGGATGGCTTTGGCTTCTTCTTCTCACCTCGCCTTGGAGCACCTGTTTAGACTTGAAGTCATTAAGTCTTTCTTTCCGGATTGCTTTGGAATTCCTTCAAGTGCCTTGAATTTGGAGAAGAACTTCTTTGTGTTTTCGCCGTAATGAAGGAAATTGGAACTTTCTGTAGAGAATTTCCCATACTTAGCCAAATTTTGGCTACTTTGTAATACCTTCAATATTTTGGCCATTTTTGTGCTCAAATAAACTTCACCGGTAGGTTTGTCTCCAATTTTGAATTTGGCTTGATGTACTTGACAATGTGCCTGCCGTTGTCTTTGTTATGCCAAACTCTTGGCGGACTTCCTGTTGGTCTTGCAATGTGCAATGGTGGACTTCCAAGTTTTCTTTCATCTCCCTTCCGGTCGGACTTTACACTTTCTTTGCCATTTTCCTCGCCTTGCGTAGTCATCCACCTACAGTAAAACAAAACAAATTTATTTTAGGCTTTGAAAGATTTTCATAAATTTCATTTTCAAGCTTTTAATTTTCTTTCCGTCCAATTTATTTCGCCATATTTTCTTGCCTTTTTCCAAAATTTATCTGGCCACGTCCAGCTTTATTTGGCCATAAATTTGCTTCGTCCAATTTTACTTGGCCAAAATTTGCTTCGTCCAAAGTTATTTTAATCGTCCAAAATTATTGGCAAGATTTATTTCATCTTGGCATGATTTATCTAGCCACATCCAACTTTATTTGGCCATAAATTGCCTCTTGTCCAAAATTATTTTGCCATGTCCACAATTTTCCTAGCCATGTCCGATTTTATTTAGCCATAAATTGTCTCTAGTCCAAAATTCTTTCGCCGTGTCCGGCCATTTGCTTGATTTTTTTTACAATTTTTCTAGCCATGGCGATTTTATTTTCTCTAAACACTTGGGCGAATTTTCTAAGTGCCATGCATATTTTCATTTTCCAAAGGTTTGGACTTAGGCAGTGACCTTTTCTCCCACCTCTAGCATGGCTTTGGATCGGCGAATTGTTTTGGGCCACTCTAATTTTTTAAATTTTCCTATACCAATTTGTCATGGATCTCAGACTGACCTTCCTAAGTGTTAGCTTTCATTTTTCTAGTGGACTTAGCATTTTTTCTTTTGCCACTTAATCCTTCCTTTGGCTAAGGCCCTTTTATCAACTTCTCTTTTGCTCGAGGGGCGGACTTTAATCTTTTCTTTTGCTATTCACTCTTTATGCCTTAGGGTTTGACTTGGTCCTTGGCTTTGCTATCTAGTCTTTCACTTAGCTTTGACTCCTTCCATCTATTTTGCTATAAGTCTTGGTTGGAGGGGTTTGATCTCCCATCATATGCTAGGCTATTTCTATTTTCTGACTTAGGGGCGGATTCTATTAATTCTTCACATTTATTTTTCCTCTCTTGGCTATGTTCCTTTTAGCTTAAATCTCTATTTTTCAAGCGGTGGGCGGATTCTATTAATGTCCTGCCATTTGAGGGGGCTTTTGACTTATTGATGGTCTGCCATTGCCTCTATTTTCTTAGATAAAATTTTCTTCTAAAGGGCGGATTTTATCCTTTTGATTGCTATATCTTTCACTTGAGGGGCGGACTTTGCTTAAGAGCTTCTTAAGCATTTAACTCCTTTAGTCTTGGGCGGACTTTGCTTCTTTGTTTGCCACTCACCCTATGTTGCTGGGCGGACTTGAGCATATGGATGGTCACTTCCTTATTGCCATGGGCGGACTTCCTCTAATGTTTAGCCATTTTATCTCAAGGGCGGACTTGGCTGATGGTTCAAGCATTTGCACGCTTTATGGCTGGGCGACTTCATTGTTTTCCTAAGCATTTCCTTCTCTTAAATTTGGCATATGGACTTGCTTTTGCTTTTCTGACCATTGCTTCATTGCTCTTAGACTTTTCTATCTCTTTTTCCATGGGCGGGACTCTTTGTCAGGGGTTCCTTGTCCATTTGATGCTTTGGATAGGGCGGACTTGCATCTTCCTAGCTACTCTATAGGGGCTGGACTTTGACTCCTTTGGCTGGCCATTGGACAAGGCTCACATGGACTTCCTTAAATTTGTTACCATTGACACTTTCTATTAAGGGCGGACTTCAGCTTGTGTCTGACCATTTCACTCTTTGGTAAGGCGGGCTTTGGCTGTTGGATAGCCATTTGGAGAGCGAACTTGATCAGATTTCAGACCATTTCCTCTTTTCCATAGGGCGGACTTGCTCAGATCTGTCGCCATAAGCATCTCAGCTGGAGCTTCATTGACTTACCTTAGGCAAATTTTTTCAGTCTCCTCCATGATGGTTCAGATTTTCCCATGAACTGTTCAGATTTCTTGACGGATTTCATAGATTTTTACCAATTTATTGATGAATTCATCATC
Organism: Sequoia sempervirens; assembly: GCA_007258455.2. NCBI lineage: Eukaryota > Viridiplantae > Streptophyta > Pinopsida > Cupressales > Cupressaceae > Sequoia > Sequoia sempervirens. The sequence continues at coordinate 89,816 of VDFB02027655.1, read as the reverse complement.
TCAGTCACCATTTTCTGTGCTCATTACCAGAGTTTTCTGTGATTTTCCAGAATTTCTCACCATTTTCGAATGAATTTTCCAGATTTTTGAACTTTTTTTGTGATTTTCCAGATTTTTGACCAAAATTTCAAAAAACTTTGAATCGATTTTCTGAGAGTTTCGTTGCTCGTTTCGAACTTCTGAGTGCATTTTCGAAACTCGTGGCCCTTCTAAAAATAGAAACTTTCTAAAAATAGAAATTTTCCAAAAATAGCAACTTTCCAAAAATAGACCCTAAAAAATAGGGATCCCAGAATTGCCCAAAAGTGCCAAAAAGTAGGTCCTAAAAAAATAGGGGCCCGGGGTGAGAAACCCTGAAAAACTTGAGGTGCCGGGATTTGATCAAACGACAACACCGCCCCCATGCCCTCTAAGCTGAGTGGTGACGCGAGTACAGTTGATCCAAAGTTAAACTCGATCACCACCCCGGCGGACTGCTCAAAAATACAATTCTCATTACAAAAAGATCGGTGGATAAGTAAATTAAGTGACGCCAAGGCAAAACCAAAAAGCAAAAAAAGAAAAAAAAAAACGATGGGTCCCCATTTGCAATGGGGTGATGTGTGAAAAGGTCACAACATCTAGCGCCAACCTGAATAAATGTTCCTGAACATTCCAAAGACAATACCCACTTCAAACCCAGAATCTTAGATTAATTCTAACTAACCTACCCTTTGGCAAAGAAAAGTACTTAAAAGGAAAGAGGAATCCTAAATTGTATCAAGACCCTTTCCTCCTGCAGTTACAAGTGTGTGCAAATGCGTTTATTCCCATCTCATAAGACCATTTTGACTCTTTGGTTCCATCATGGTTGCTTGTGTATTTTGTCTTAACTCCAAAAGCATCCTTGGATAGAGCCTTGCTGCCAGCGAGCGTCTATAGCCCCGACAAGGTTATCGCTATAATCTCACGGAGATTGCTCTACTTCCGGCGATTTAGTTTTTCTTTTGATTTTCTTATTTTCCTCTTTTTGATCGATTTGATCAATTTGAGTGCACGCCTATAGAGATGTCCGCACACCCAAAAGCCAAATAATTTGATTTTTTCATTTTTATTTTTATTTCTCTTCTTTTTTTGATATTCCTTTCTTTTCACTTTTTTCCACAGTTTGGCCTGTAAGCAATGAAGCTCACCTGGGCTTGAGCATTATAGTGGCGCTGAAGCAAGACTTTTGATTTTCATAGCCATGACTTCGCCTAGGAGACCATAATGACTCAGAGAATTCGTTAAGTGTGTAAGATATAATAACTGTAAAACTCGGTGTCAAGACACAATAGATGATTCCCTTTCCAGTCAAGTACTAACCCTAACCTTAAGATACTTTAGGAAAAATTAATCTAGGATTCGAGGATTATTCACAAATATTTATCTCGGAAATGAACTGAACATGATTTAGCACAGGCGCTAGAGTTCTTAAGATACAACGCCCTTCGCAAATGGGAGCCCATTTATTGAAAGCAAAACAAAACGGGCAAGCAAACTAAACTAAGAAAGCAAGGCAACTAATCTAAAGCAAACAAGGAAAGAAAACCTACTCCTAAACAAAAACAAGATTTAAGCGAACAACAGTCAAAAGACCTAAGTATATACAACTCCTAGCATGATTTCTCAGGATGTGCAGTAACAACAAAGCAACGGTCACGGTGCGAAGCTTTGCAAACTTATCTTTAAACTCAGAAAAATATTCCTTCAAAGGACCAATTTGAAACTCAAGCAAAACTTCAGGAAAGATTAGTAACTGGGGCAACTCATCCGGACCATGATTAATCCACAAACAAGTTTTCTCTTCTAAATCTCCATAATCAAAATGATATTCCTTGTAGGTAATAGTAGGGAAAGATACAACCTGGTGGTCTTCATTTGCAAACTTGAATTCTTGCTCATCATCCATTGCTTCGTCAGGAGGTCGAAGTTGATGGTGAACCATACCACTTGCATCTGAAATATGTAGATCAACATCCAGATCCAAACTGGGTGGAGTGGGGTGGGAATTCGATTCAAAAGGGCATTTGGAAATCTGGATCGTTTCATGTGTTGGCTCCTTTTGAATGCCTAACAATGGATCAAGCCCCAACCTGAATTGTTCCTCATTTTTTGCCTCTGTCACAGTTGCTTGTTTATCAAGTAGCCTTCCATTAGTTTCAATTTCTTCAAGCAATTCCTCCATGACTGTGAACATTGGATCAAGCGCCGACGCGAAATGCATTTCATATTCTGCTTCTGTCTTGGTAGCCCATTGATTGTCAAACATATTATCTTTCCTCAAGCCGCTTATCATTTCTTCCATCTTGTCCATGCATGATTGAACTTCATCAAGGACTATTCCTTCTTGAAATGCACTGGAATTACCTCCCTCTTCATGTTCTCCTTCTTGGATGAATGAACATTGGAAATTTGTCATGCCATCTCTAATTTGAGCTAAGTCCTTCGTTTCTGGTTCTTGATGATCCTCTAAATATTCATTCACTTCCGTTTGCTGACAGTTGCCTTTGGTGGTTCCTCTTGCTTGGATGTAGCCCATTGCTTCTTTGATCTTTACTTGAATGGCCTCTTGTTCCAATGTGATGAAGGAACAATCCTCCTCCACTTCATCTCTAGGGTCGATCTTATTATCCTGTTGTGACTTATTCTCCCTATTGTCGGATGACATTGTGGTACATTCTTCATTTGGTGCCAAAAATGTTTGTTGGACATATTCAATCCATGCTTTGTCCTTGAAGCATCCATGGGGTAGTTCTGGTAATCCGAGGTGACATCTGGCATAGTTGATGGCCTCTTCACATGTTGTGCAAGTGAACTCTGAATGGGGTGCGTGGTGAATCCGACACCAACGAGGGAGCAAAACTCCTTTCAAGCAAACATTACCAAGTTTTATCTGACCTTCGATTCTAAGTATAAACCTTGTGAAGGCCTCATACATAACTTCTGGAATGCTATAATCATCAGGTTCTACATCCAACACTCCTGGCTTGGGAACATCCCAAAAGAAAATTTTCCCTTGGAGAACAAGCTCTATTCTTGAGAGGAATGTCAAGCAATTAATCTCTTCGTGATTGGAGGTCTCATGAATCCGGCATCTGCCTGGCAAAACAAACTTGGACAAATTCCTGGGGTGCAGCTGTGCATTCAATTTTTCCTGAATCTGAGCAATATCCACGAGACTATCTTGAGAGCAAGAAATATGGAATGGACGCCCATCCATTGAGAAATCTCAGATTTATTATTATTTTTTTTTGGAATTTTTTTTAACTTTTCACCTTTTTTGGATTTTTTGGCATAAAAGAGATCTAACATATCTCTGATTTGGCATTTCAAACTTCATACTGGTTCCATCCAGTTGAATTTCTTCCACTTGTGAAAATAAACAACCTAGAGATCAGCCCTCCTTCTAGCGCCAATTCAATGTTGAGCGCGTGGGAGGAGAGGCAAGCATATACAAGAGTGATGTAGCAAAGATTTCCTTTTCGTTCGGCCCTCCTTCAAGCGCCAATTCAATGTTGAGCGCGTGGGAGGAGAGGCAAGAGTGATATAGCAAAGATTTCCTTTTGTTCAGCCCTCTTGGAATAATTCGTCCTTTCTTTGTTCAGCCCTCCTTCTAGCGCCAATTCAATGTTGAGCGCGTGGGAGGAGAGGCAAAAGAGTCTCCACAGATAACAAAATTTGATAGGACCAAAAAGTTTACTACTCAGTTGTTCGCGTCAGGCCCTCCTTCTAGCGCCAATTCAATGTTGATGCGTGTTTTATGACACAACAAACATTCTAGAATAAAGAGTCCAAAGACGCTCTATCCCCTCTTGAAAAACTACCTCGTATGCTAAGATTGCAAGTAAGATCATACGGTAATTCCAATGTTTAAGATGAATGCGGATAGGCTCTGTGGCATGGATGTGATTTGCTGGTTATGACAAGGGGACTTATGCTAGGCTCGTTCAATTCACAATGAAGGTTTGGACAATGAAGCTCTATTATTCGATAGGATCAAAGAAACTAAAAAAAGAGAAGGGTTCAGAAGCACTAATCTACCCCTAAGAATCCAAGAGACGGTATTGACTCGGTGAAACAAAACAAAACTTTGTTTCGCCACGCAGGGAACGCGCCAACTACGCAAAGCCAGTGCAATCTTCAAGGGAGAGTTGTGTTTATGATTTTCACGTCATGAATAACTACCTTCCAATCGAACAATATTTATTCAGACAGAAGTTAAGAATCCACAAAGTAAGCTCAGGCTAACTTTACGCATTGAACGAAAATCATCTGTTCAAAGAAAGTATGAGCAAAAAGTTTCACCATAAATCAATACTTATCAAATCTTGCATTCATCTAACATACATGAAAAGAAATCTAAACTATGATGAGGGATAAGAACCATGACAACTCCAAAATAAGAGAAGCAATCACCATCAGAACAATGCATGCATTACTTATTACTTTGGCAATCTCACAACAGTTGCTTATCTCAACATGTTTTGCAACATGCTCCCCATGCTTTACAAATGAGGGGGTGAGCTCAATTTATAGGCTCCCCAATTACAATTCGATGGCCAAGATTGATTTAGGATCAACGGCCAAGATTACAAATAAAACCCTAATTAGGGTTTGCTACCCCTCGACCAATGAGAAAACTTCATTCAAGGACACTTGTCCTTTTTGCTAAATATGAACCAACAGATAAAATAGAAAGTTGTTGCATGTTGATTTGGAACAATTTGATTGGTTGGAAGATGACGAGGCGCCACCTCAACGTGTTGGATGTCTTCCTTAGTCACTTTGTGCTTGCCTTAGAATTTTTCTTGCCGATGACTTTATCCCTTGTGCTTTGATCTTGGATGACTTTGGCTTCTTCTTCTCACCTCGCCTTGGAGCACCTGTTTAGACTTGAAGTCATTAAGTCTTTCTTTCCGGATTGCTTTGGAATTCCTTCAAGTGCCTTGAATTTGGAGAAGAACTTCCTTGTGTTTTCGCCGTAATGAAGGAAATTGGAACTTTCTGTAGAGAATTTCCCATACTTAGCCAAATTTTGGCTACTTTGTAATACCTTCAATATTTTGGCCATTTTTGTGCTCAAATAAACTTCACCAGTAGGTTTGTCTCCAATTTTGAATTTGGCTTGATGTACTTGACAATGTGCCTGCCGTTGTCTTTGTTATGCCAAACTCTTGGCGGACTTCTTGTTGGTCTTGCAATGTGCAATGGTGGACTTCCAAGTTTTCTTTCATCTCCCTTCCGGTCGGACTTTACATTTTCTTTGCCATTTTCCTCACCTTGCGTAGTCATCCACCTACAGTAAAACAAAACAAATTTATTTTAGGCTTTGAAAGATTTTCATAAATTTCATTTTCAAGCTTTTAATTTTCTTTCCGTCCAATTTATTTGGCCATATTTTCTTGCCTTTTTCCAAAATTTATCTGGCCACGTCCAGCTTTATTTGGCCATAAATTTGCTTCGTCCAATTTTACTTGGCCAAAATTTGCTTCGTCCAAAGTTATTTTAATCGTCCAAAATTATTGGCAAGATTTATTTCATCTTGGCATGATTTATCTAGCCACATCCAACTTTATTTGGCCATAAATTGCCTCTTGTCCAAAATTATTTTGCCATGTCCACAATTTTCCTAGCCATGTCCGATTTTATTTAGCCATAAATTGTCTCTTGTCCAAAATTCTTTCGCCATGTCCGGCCATTTGCTTGATTTTTTTTACAATTTTTCTAGCCATGGCGATTTTATTTTCTCTAAACACTTGGGCGAATTTTCTAAGTGCCATGCATATTTTCATTTTCCAAAGGTTTGGACTTAGGCAAAGTTTTAATTTTTCTCCACCTCTAAGCATGGCGGACTTGCTAATTGTTTTGGCCACTTAATTTTTTTTTAAATTTTCTCATACCAATTTGTCATGGACTAGACTGAATTTTCCAAGTGTTGGGCCATTTTTCTTGGGGCGGACTTTAGCATTTTTCTTGCCACTTAATCCTTCCTTGGCTATGCCTTAGTCAAATTTCTCTTTTGCTCGAGGGGCGGACTTTAATCTTTTCTTTGCCATTCACTTTATGCCTAGGGCGGACTTTGGGTCTTGGCTTGCTATCTAGTCTTTTCACTTGGGGCGGACTTCCTTCATTTGGTTGCCATAAGTCTTGGTTGGAGGGCGGACTTCATCATATGCTAGGCCATTTCATTTTCTGACTTAGGGTGGACTTCATTAATTCTCTTGCCACTTCATTTTTCCTTGGCTATGTCTTAGCCAAATCTCATTTTTCCATGGGCGGACTTCATTGAATGTCTGGCCATTTGAGGGGCGGACTTGGCTGATGGTCTGGCCATTGCCTCATTTTCTTAGACAAATTCTTCTTTCCAAAGGGCGGACTTTATCCTTTTGATTGCCATATCTTTTCACTTGAGGCGGACTTTGCTTAAGAGCTTGCCATTTAACCCTTAGTCTTGGGCGGACTTTGCTTCTTTGTTTGCCACTCACCCTATGTTGCTGGGCGGACTTTAGCACATGGATGGCCACTTCCTTATTGCCATGGGCGGACTTCCTCTAATGTTCAGCCATTTGACATTTATCTCAAGGGCGGACTTGGCTGATGGTCTGGCCATTTAATGCTTATGGCTGGGCGGACTTCATTGTTTTCCCTGCCATTTCCTCTCTTACCCAAGGCGGACTTGCTTGCTTTTCTGACCATTGCTTCATTGCCTTAGACTTTTCATCTCTTTTCCATGGGCGGACTTTGGCTTGTGTCTGTCCATTTGATGCTTTGACAGGGGCGGACTTCAGCATCTTCCTAGCCACTTCATAGGGCGGACTTTGACCTTTGGTTGGCCATTGGACAAGGCTCAAGGCGGACTTCCTTAAATTTGTTACCATTGGACACTTTCATTAAGGGCGGACTTTGGCTTGTGTCTGACCATTTCACTCTTTGGTAAGGCGGGCTTTGGCTGTTGGATAGCCATTTGGAGAGCGAACTTAATCAGATTTCAGACCATTTCCTCTTTTCCATAGGGCGGACTTGCTCAGATCTGTCGCCACAAGCATCTCAGCTGAAGCTTCATTGACTTACCTTAGGCAAATTTTTTCAGTCTCCTCCATGATGGTTCAGATTTTGCCATGAACTGTTCAGATTTCTTGACGGATTTCATAGATTTTTACCAATTTATTGATGAATTCATCATCTCAGTCACCATTTTCTGTGCTCATTACCAGATTTTTCTGTGATTTTCAGAATTTATCACCATTTTGAATGAATTTTCCAGATTTTTTTGAACTTTTCATGTGATTTTCCAAATTTTTACCAAAATTTCAAAAAAAAACTTCGAATCGATTTTCTGAGAGTTTCGTTGATCTTTTCGAACTTCTGAGTGGATTTTCGAAACTCGTGACCCTTCTAAAAATAGAAACTTTCTAAAAATAGAAATTTTCCAAAAATAGCAACTTTCCAAAAATAGACCCTAACAAATAGGGATCCCAGAATTTGCCCCAAAAAGCAAAAAGTAGGTCCTAAAAATAGGGGGCCCGGTGAGAAACCCTAAAAACTTGAGGTGTCGGGATTTGACCGAAACGACAGATCTTCGGTCTCCACAGCCCTCTAAGCCGATGGTGACGCTTAGCATGTGATCCAGGTTAAAACGATCGACTCGATCTCGGGTGACCGTTCAAAATACAGACTCCTCATTACAAAGAGACTGGTGATAAGCAGTTGCGACGCCAAGGCAAAACCAAAAAGCAAAAAAAGAAAAAAAAACAATGGGTCCCCATTTGCAATGGGGCGATGTGTGAAAAGGTCACAACAGTACTCTAGAGTCTTCAAACCCTCGAGCAATACAAGCCTCAGCTTATACCACGCAGGTATGAGAAATAGAAAATAATCCAAGACATCCAAGACATGTTCAAATGGCTTGCAATCAGCTCCTTATAAAGAATTCTCATTCACCTTCAAGAAGCTTCTAGAATATTTTATTATTTTATTATTTAAATGACTTTTTGATATATCATTTTATTATAGTCACTTTATTAAATTAATTATAATAAAGTTACCTTTGAGATATGATTTTATTAAGATAACTTTATTAAATAATTAATTTAATACTCCACTTTAATTTAATTAAAATAATCAATTAGACATCCTTATGAAATATCAGTATTTGGACAACTTAATTAAATTAATTTAATTAAATTACTCTGCCTCCAAATCGGGGACATGACATCACTTCCCAAAATAAAAATATTTAAAATCTTAGTTGAAAACAAGTCCAAATTGCTCCAAGTCAGCAACTACTCAAAATAGACACCTGCTACACCAATGGCTCTGCTATAAAATTGGGAATTCATGTCGATTTTCTTTTTATTCCTTATAAAGGTTTGGGGAGGTTTGGTTTTAGGGATATTATTTAGTGGGCATGGTGTTTCCCATTGGGATAATTCCAAAATATGTTTCAGCATCACTTCTTTTGGTGTTCCCTATAACTGGAGACTCCTTTAGAACTAAACTAACACTATACTCTAATATATTGGCACTATACACAATATCTTTTGGGGAGTTTGAAATAATTAAAAAAGGAATAACTTCTTCTCTATCTTTTTCTTTAAGTATAGCACAAGACTAGTAATAACTCTTTTCTCCCAAGCAAAATTTTGAAGATTTTATGACTCGACTCAAGTTCTAAACATTGAATTTGACAACACAACACCAACTCACTAACTAAAAGAAGGAACTAGTATGCAAATGCACACAAGATTTCAAAAGGAATAATAACATTGAAAAACAAAACATGCCCCAAGGATAACATCAATGATCATATTTCATTCTTTACCAAACATGTGGAATTTTGAGTGTAACACATGAAGATGTTGTAGTTTGCATGTTTATTGAGACATCAAAGAGAAGAAAATGATTGGTTTCACCATCTTGCTACCAGTTGGGAGTCAATGAGCGAGAAATTTCTTGCATGCACCAAAGCAACTGAAGATTATCATATCTTGTTCACACAACTCTCAAATGCCAAAAAGACGAGAGAAAACTTATAAGGATTTTTTTTGCAAGATTCAATCATTTGTTTACCAAGATTGCTGCCACTCTAAATCCTTCAAAATTGTTTTAACTACTTTAGAAACACTAATCTGTAGAAATTTCTTTCTTCTCAAGACATGTAATGCTACCAAATTGAAAGATGCTCAAGAATGTGCCGTCAAGTTGGAGAATCATAAGATCACTTCAAGAAGAATTCAAAAAGATATAATCAGGGCACTAATTCCCTTGAATGTCCCGCCACTTCAAAAGTATCTGCTTCATTTAGGTAAAGATGGTTCTTTCATCAATTATATCAATGATAGCTCTTATGTGCCTACTTCTCTAACAAGGAAAGTAACAAGACCTGCTTTTCCTATGGATGAAATGTCCTTGAAATGCAAAGATTTGCACAACTCTTGACAAATTCTATAAAAATCAAGGGTCTTTCGGTGGTCCTCAACATCTATTAGACAAATCTTTTGGCAGCTATGTGATTGGATATGCCCAATATGAACCTAGCAAGGTAAGACATAATATGCATAATCATACATCAATATTTAAATGTTATTAGGGTCCTATGTAATTATTTACAATAACATTATGTTATTAAAGTTAAATTAAATAATTTAACTTATGTTATTTTAATAAAGTAACTTTTCGAAGGGGGGCATGGGAGACATAAGTGAACATTAAATTATAAAATGTTATAACTTAAAGTGCAACGCTTAGGGAGGCATAAGGGGGGAAATAATTTAAAATTAAATCTTTTAAAACCCTAAAAGGAGGTGTTAGGGTTTGGAGTGGCTTTATAAGAGCTTTCTGAGCTCATTCTTTCATTATGCGGGATAAAGATATTGAAGTGGTTTTGGATCTTGGAGGAGAGCTTTCTTCTTAGGGTTTGTGAGGACAGAAACCCTTGCAGGAAACAATCTTTACGCTGTTGAGAGATACAATCTGGAGATTATCTTGGTAATTTGAAATTTCACATAAAGATAACAGTTGTGCTAAGTTGGTATCATTTTTTTCCACAAAGATAGCAGTCCACTGAATAAACATAAAATTGTTTTCTTTCAACTCTTGCATCAAGCACACTCCGCTGAATAAGTGTAGAGAAGGATGGCTCCTTGCCTTGTGTGCTTTAGTTAACTTAATCACTTTATGATGTTGCTCTTTACATAATTGGGTGTGGTCTTATACATCATAGGCTCTCACTTTTCCCATATTAGAATCTAGGTGATTTGAAAGTGATAAAGACATTGCATTGTAGTTTCAATTCAACTGAAAATTTAAAAATGAATAGGGTTCTTATTACAAACTGAGACACACCAATATATCATAATATTACTCGATGGTATTTGTTTGTGCATTGGTGTAATAGTTTGTGTGTTTTCTCGACACACCCGGTGCTTTCTACAAGAGTTTTAACATCTTTCAAAATTTTCATATGACGTGCAACTGAGTATAATGTTGCAATTTTCAAAAATTTATCTATTCTTGATCCTATTTCATGATACCTAATTGCAATCTTTAAAATGGACTTAAGAAATATATCCCCACATGGATGTTTTCTGTACAACCTAATTCTATCATCAGTTGGTGTGATCGTAGATTTTGGATTTGAAATCCTCCTCTTCTATTTTTATTGATGTGCTCTGATATGCTGACTTCTCTTTTGAAACCTTTCATCAATTTTTGATGAAATCATTGTTGTTGTAAAACAACTTTTATCCCTTGATGAGTCTCAACATTCTTCTTCAATGTTTGAAATTCTTCACACTAATAGATACATTCAAAAACTTCGTTCTCTTGTTCCTATAAGAAAATAGAAGAAAGAGGACGGAAACAACAGACAAATGGGCCAAAGTCTCAAACATGATACTTGTCTTGAAAAAATGAGGATTTAATATAAAATTGAACGTGAAACAAAAAATTCCATATAGATACAACACGTAGCATATTTAACACTCTTATAATCTACTTAACATGTGTAAGATCTTAAAGGCGGTAAAATTTATATAATCATACAATTGAGAAGATACTTTTCCTTGTTCTATTAGCATGTTTGAAAACCTAACTGCAAAACAAAAAATATGGTCAAAGTGGTATTATACAAGTATATAGCTCACCTATAAAAAAAGTAAGTCTATGTCTTTGCCTTTTCCTTGTTGGCCTTAACATTTTCACAGCTTTGCTATGATTTCCAGTAGCAAAGTGTTTTGTAAACGTTTCCTCAACTCTCTCCAATAATTTAGTAACCTACAAAATACAATCAATTGACAAAAAATCTTGTCATTAAAAAAGCACACATACAATTTTTAGCTTTCACAAGATTCAAATGAATTAAAGTTTCTTTTACAAAATTTTGCAATTGATCATTCTCTTAATAAAGAATTCTGTATAGGCACAGACTTATGTTTTCGACTCACTTTTACCAAATAATTTGCTTCTTGAAAATCATGCAAACAGAAAAATAAACCGTTTTCCCTAATATCTGCAAAGTTTTGATTCAAAAATTTCTACTTTTGCTGGTTTTTCTTTTTTTCTGATTCGCCCCTCATATTTTTGCCAGGGGTTTTCCGATTTTTCAATTAAAAATAGGGCAAAAAATTATTCTGACCAATGGCCAACGAGCAGAGGAAAAATATAAGGCATTCCCTAATGTTGGATTTAAAGTTCAACAGATTTTTTTGTTTAAAAATGGGCTGCGAGGGTGCCTGGTGGGTAAGTGGCATTTGCAAACCACTTAACGTGTCTTGTCTCTGCTACCACATTTTGCATACATGCATAATAGTGAGCTCAGGAATCTAGTAGCTCTAAAACCCCAATATTTTTAGATCTACTTTGCGTTTATTCTGAATAGATTGAAGCAGCTGCTGTGGAGAGACTGTCCTGCAAAATCTGCCCATTAATCCCATTGGCAATGTTAACTCCATGAGACAATTTGTGCAGAATATTGAGGTAAGTCACTTGTCATGGTTTGAGCAAGGTTTTTTTATGAATATGTATCTGTACACAGCCAGATCATTTGTGGCTGTGTTTAGTTTCATTCTAAAACAATTCTGTTGTTATGTGCTAAATGAAGATGGTCTGACGTCTACTAAGATAGCTCTGGCAGTGATTTCTTTTACAGCAGTAGCTGGTATCCATTCAATACTGGTAGGTGCTAATAATTCTGTTTTGTTACGGTTATGTAATGTTTTTCCTCCAAACTCTGCTCATTTTTCCTCATCGGCATTGTTGACTGCATCAGATAATTGCAAGAGAAAAGAAATAAACTGCTTTTCCTATTGTTAGAACAAGGGTTTTGAAACAGAATATGGACACATATCAAAGGATAAAGGAAAAGGGGTTTTTGTCAGATGTTGTGGTTGCAACTGCCCTGGTAGGCATGTATGTCAAATGTGCAAGCATAGGAAGTCTATGCACTCACCCAATGTAGAGCTGTTTTGTTTGATTGTAATAGGGACAACTTCGATTCATGTCAATGCACTTGTTACACTGCCGACCTACTTAACTATTGATCTGCTGGCAAAAGATCAATTTTGATTGCAAAATACCTTCAGCATGCTTATGCCTTGGCAAGCCATAAGGTCCAAAATTAATCTACAAATCTGAAAGGTGCTGCGTGGTATCCATTATTATTGTAATTTAAAAGAACCTTAAATAACAGCCCTTAAAAAAATGAATTAACGTAAGAACAGACCTCAAACAAAGAGACATATATAACAAATTACTGCTCAAATTTAACTATATAAACATAGCAGCAGCTCTATACTAAGATTTAAAATTCTCAATATCTAAAAATACAAACATGTTTTAAGCACCAGTGAAAACTGTCCTGTTTTGAAACAAGTTAGAATGATAGATCGGCTGAAGGAATACTAAATATTAAAAAACACAACGGACTTTCAATTACAAAATGAGGAGCAGAACTCAAAATTCAAGCTTGCTAGAAATGCAAATTAGACCTGTTAGATTGCAGGCCTAAACTCCAAGTATAATTCTGTTAGATGTCAAATCAATAAAAAGGTTAACTGGTTAGAGCAAGGAAGAAAGAAGAATAAATAGCTTGTCAAATTTAAGCAAGATTTACTGTCTTCTGATCTAAATTGTCCTATATTGTCTTGTTTTGCCTTGTATTCGTGCTGGATTCTTTACCGCAACCTACTGATCTAAATGCTTAACTACCTTGTGTTTGAGATGATGTGTTGGTCACAATCTAATGATCTAAATGCTTTAGAACTCTTTAATTGTCATGTTCTACTTTGTGCTTGGGGTGACTTGTTGAACTTTGTGCCCATGGTGCTATTTCATTCTATCTTAATATCCTGTGGACCGTGGCATAACAAAGTGTTCTTAAGTTTATTTAATTTTCTCATAAGCTCATAGGATCTTAAGTGCTCATTTCAACTTTCCATTTTGTTTTTACCTTTATTTTTATTTTTTCTGTGTGTCTCTTGCATGCCAATTTCAGCTGGTGCTAGTGGCAGAATCATTTCTTAATTGCATAACAGATTTCTGGATTCGATCGATGCAAAAATAATCGCACAATCGTATCCAGAAATCTGTTATGCAACTATCAATATGGATTGTGGAAACTTGTTATCATTGATCATTTCTTAAATCAATTTTGCACTATCGTTGGGTTGCTTAATGCATAAACATGCACTTTCTATGGCAGGGAAATCTGGATCCAAAGACTACAACATACCAGGGCCGAAAGAAGAAAAGATTTTCAATGTATTAGGAGCAATAGATGCCATTCGACTGGTTATTAAATGTAATGTCCCTTTCCAAGCTGACTTTTTCGACCGTTAGCTTTCCTTGGGAACCCGGAGGCTAGTCGGAAGTTAAAATTAGGGTTTCCTAATTTTGAGGAGGTTATTGTTGAAGATAGTAGTTTTAATGGCGGATTCATCTGGGTTTCAGAGGGCTTCGCAGTGGTATGATCATCCTGGCATTCAGAGCACTTTTTGGAATTTACTATTCTTAGTAAATTCTATTTTTGGCAGCCTTCCAGATGAGCTCAGGTTGGTTGACTCCCGACTTCGGTTTGATCAGTTGACTTCATCAGTATTGGCTTCAGGGCATTTTCAGAGAAAAGAGTTAAGTCATTTAAATTAAAAGTCACGTTAAAATGATATATTTTAATGTTGACCTTGGGCCTAGGATTAATGACTTAAAGATGTTTTAAAAAGGGGGTCCTTGAGGGTGGCGCCCTCATTAAAAGATTAATTTAATATTTCCCAAAGTCAAAGCAATGATTAGGAGGGGCGTAATTATTAAATGTTGATATTCTTTTAAAATATCATTTCTTAAAAGACTTGAAGAGAAGGTACGCCCAACCTTGAGGAGTGGATTTTGACCTAAAAGCGGATTTTAGGGTTTGAAGAGGTCAATTGGAAAATTATAAAGGGAAGGAGTTGAGCATCATTTTGGATCTTTTGTCGACTATATTGTTATGCTGCCGAACTGGCTCTGGGACTGCTTCGGGGAATGAAGGCCTCCTAGCATTGGGCATCACTTCGTGTTTGAAAGACAACATCTAGTGGTGAATTTCAGTCTAATTGTGAGTGCATCTTAGTTTATTCATTTGTGTTCAGTTTTGCATTGTAAGATCTGTTATGGGCATTTTAGAGTTTCAGCTTATTGCATTTTTATACACACCAGATTGCATGTTTCACTCATATCTTGGAAAATACAAAAATAGTCTTTCTGGGTATCATCTCATTCTTTTTGTTTGTCGTGAGCCATCATATTCTCCAGTTTCCAGATTTTACAGAGCTTGCATTATTTTTAAAAAGAAAATCACCTTTTCCATCAAGGCCGTACCATTTTGAATTATTGGGAATTGTGCATTTAATTGTTTGGGGTGTTTAGAGTCTGTCTCTCATATCATCTTGAGCGCCATTATGTTGGGAGTCTTGTGGTTTAAGAATCAGGTCATTTGAGCAAGGGTATAGGGAGTTGTGAGCCATTTGAATGTTTTCTTAAGCTGCTGTTTTTATGAGCATAATACAGATTTGTATAAAGAACAGAAAACAGAATTAATATTTCCAACTCATTGTGGGAAGTCGATGTGACTTCTTGAATCAAATCAAGGGAATGATTATTGCATTGTAATTGGTGATTATTTCTAGTTCTAATCTCTTGACAAGCATATGCTCTTCATTCTGTAAACTGACAGTAGTACTGGCAGTATTTATTGAGCTTTCTCAAATCTATGATGTAATGCTTTATTTCCGTCGAAGTTATTGTAATAGTTAAGTCTCCGCCCTATGGTCGCTACTGCCCCATTCTGGGTTAGAAAGCACATCCTGGGTGTTGAGAGTTTCAGCTTTCAGCAATTTCCTTCAAGCAGTAGATTTTGTATTCAGCATTTTCTTTCAAGCAGTAGATTTTGTAATCACTCCGTCATATGGTCGCCCCTCACTCCGCATTGGATTGGGTAGCACATACTTGACGTTGAGTTCCTTTCTGCAAGTAGAATAGAAGACCCTCTGACCAATGCTCACCCTCAGCGGTGCCATTCTGGTTAGAGTTACAGTTCAAGCAGTTTCCATTTAGATCCTCTGACCAATGCTGCCATCATCGGCGCCATTCTGGTTAGAGTTGTTTCCTGCACGTTTTGGTTTTCTCATCTAACCTTAACGGGTGCACTGCTTGTAATTTGTTAATTGTAAAAATCGAAAAAATTTGGCTCGGAATATTTCATTAAACCACTCATTCTTGTGGGTATAACTTTCATTGATCTATTTGTAGAATACATGGCATATAGTTTATGGAATTCAACCGTTCAATGCAAATGCATTCACATTGACAAGAATTGCCATTAAGATTAGATTATGAACACCCTAATAATTGGAATTTAGTGACTAACTTTTAAGTTTTAACTTTCTCTCATCCTGCAGGCTACATTGCAATGACCAGCAATTGAAAATGTGCACAAAGTCCTCTACTTACAATTTACCTTTGGGATTGCTATATACTATATGGTGACAATTGTTGGGTACTGGGCATATGGATCCTCCATCTCAGACTATAACTCTTATGTATTAGGTGATATGTAATTAATGATTTCCTTGCTACGGTTACAGATATTCTGTGTTCTAGTGCATGAGGCTCTTGAAACCAGACTTTGTATCAGTAGACATTTGTACAGAATGTTGGGCACACCAAAAAAGCACCATAACTACTAGTTCTTTGTAATTTGAGGTGTGCCTTGTTTTCTTCCACTATTCTTTAGCCACAGACTCCATCCTAAGGGCTTTCCATGACGAGTATGAAATATTTGGTGAGTTTAATCTCTCATAGACTCTGCACTAGTGTGCTTTATTTCTTAAATAGATTGGACCATGGATTGATCCTATTCAGCACAGGAAGATTGACAGCAAAGTGCAGGAGAAGTGCTCGGCGGTGATTCTACACAGAATATTAGAAAAATCTTCACTTTGATGTCTAGCTACCTCATGGTTGCAATATGAATCTTATCAAATATGAAAATGGTTGATGGATAGAAACTATACCATTGAAGGTAATAACTTCTAATTATTTGTTTTCATTCGGAGATCTTAGCATTTTGGTTGTATTTTGGAAAAGTTCATGTTTTTAACTTTTTAGTTTGCAAATAAGGTTTTGTTTTCATTGTGTCATTAAATCTTGTTTAACACATGATTCATGTTGGAGATAACAGAATGTGCATTATCAGTCAACATGAGTGTTCAAATTTGATGGCTTTGACAAAGCAAATTATCTGCAAAATATCAACTCTCTTTCCATGGATAGAGCAAAAAGGCCAAGAACCCAAAAAAGCAGGGTTTGTGAAGAATTTGCAACACATTGTTGAATTTTTTTGAGTGGAAATATTTCAAGTAGAACATGCCTATCATGTTTTTGATCAACCAGTTCCAAAATATAGGTAGATTGAGGCTTCAAAATCAGTCGCCAATATATTAAGTACAGCAATTGTAGGATTTGATGGTGCACTTAGGCAGGAGTTGATTGTGCACTTTTGCTAGTACTAGTCTATGTAAGATATATTTTAAAAAATAAATTCTTGAAGTAGTAGGGAATCCATTATAAAAAGGTGTAATATTTAGGGATTTTTTATTTTTAATATTATAAATCAAATCCCACTATGAAAAAATATAATGCTTAGACTATTTAATATTAAATTTTATAGTGGATGGCAGTATTTTTTGCTTACTATTTTTCTGCATGCTAATTAGTGATAGAGCATTTATTCCTGCAATTTCAGGTCTGTAATCCAGAGCTATTATTTCTGAAAAGAGTTTCTTCCACTAATATTCCTTCTTCAAATGTCAAGATCTACTGATCCACTACATGCTGAACAACTGTGTTGTGCTGTTAGCTATGCAAGGAATTCATTCAAAGAGCTTCAAGCTTATTTTATCCTCAAATTCACCTTGATTGCATGACAAATAAAAGACTATGTTCTTTCATTATTGTGAGTCTATATTTGCAATCCTCACGTTTCAATCACTAGGTGATATCAGCTTACCCATAAGTCATCTATTCACAGAACTATAAACACTTATTTCTCTCTAAATTATGGGTTGATTTCATGTTAATGGAGATTTATTTTCTAGCATACTTCCCTCTAGAGATTCTCTTCTAGTAATTTTAATATACTAGGTCCTGAATGGTAAAACATTCTTCAATTCATGTCAATATGCTTATTCATAATGTGCAGGTGCTGTTGTGGGCGTGTCAATTGGGTTTGTTGTGTTGAGCAGGGTTCCAAAAGATGGAGTTGGGGAGGCCAGCAACTAAGAAGAGTGGTTTCATAGAGATGTTTCATTGCCTCAAGCACCTGCATTTGTCAATGCCCTTGGTGATGTACCTGCAAATATTGCTGTTAGGACTTTAGGCTTGGTGGTCAGTCAGCATTTATTCGGAAGGTGGTTACTTTGTTAGATTTCTGTGTGCCACTTTTCCTAGTGATTGCATTGGTAACAACTGTGAGTCCAGGAAGATTTATCAGGCATTTCGGACATAAAAAAGATTTAATGCTTAACTACCTTGTGTTTGAGATGATATGTTGATTACAATCTAATGATCTAAATGTTTTCAAACTATGTTACGGGGCCCCTGCCCCAAAACCTCGTCCCGTCCCCACCGTCCGGACGGGGACGTCGAGGGACAGTCCGGCCCGTCCCCTAAAGGCAAAATTCATAGGAAACGGGGGGGGACGTTTCCTCTCCTCTGGGAACGTTCCCCCGTCCCCGGGGACGGCAGGGGACGTTGGGAACGTCCCTCGCTGTCCCCGGGGACGGCTTGCCGTCCCCCGCGGAAAAAACATTAAAATTGCAATTTTTGTTTTTAAAAAACGTATTGTTTCTGCGTTTTTTGGCGACGCCCAAGGAAGAAAAACAATTAAAAACCTAAAAGAGTTTCTTAAAAGGCAGAAGCTATCAAATATGAGTCATTTATATTGCTAATATTTTGGTTCTCAAGCAAAACGCGGCTGAGGCTAGGGCGACGACTTCACACTTCATAGTTTGAGTTCACAGTTCACAGCAAGGGCGATTCAAGGTAAAAGACCAATCTAAATCATTTTATGCCTTCTTCTTCTTGCATTTGAGCATTTAACAGAGGCGTTTTTGCATTTGAAAGAGCCATGAAACAATTTTTTTCAAATTTTTTTTCCAACGCCTAGGGTAAAGTCGCGGCTGCTTCTATTTGTGCATTTTTTCCTTCAATCAAGCTGCATTTTGGGACGCCTTGAGGAGCTGGGAGCTGCATTTTTCTTAGTACCATTTCCTATTTCCAGGTTTGAGATTAATTTTTTAAAAAAAATTTGCTTCTGTATTATGATATTAGCTTATCATTGTTTTTAATTTTTAATAATAATCTTTGCTTTTATTTTCATTTTTGTTTTCAATGTTGATTCATTGAATGGTTCATTGATTAAATGATTCATTGATTTGGTATAATTTTTACAAACTTTCAGATTTTATAAAGAAGAAAAGCCATACAAATTTCAAAATGAGCAGCAACAGCAATGGCAGTGACAGTTATGAGGGTGAGGGTAGTGAGAGTGAAAATGAAGTTCAAAGAATGTCATTAGATCCTTCTTCTACCTCTGAAAATCCAACCCATGCTTCTTCAGACCATTTTGCATGCCCTATACCCACTCTTCAAAGATTTGCAAAAGGCCCTTTCAACCGCAACAAACCATTGCGTCAGTTTGCCACAGATGTGACTGTCAACAAGCAAAAAAATTCAGGGGGCAGCAAGAAATGGCTTTGTCATGTTTGTAAATCTACTTACCATGGGAGCTATACTAGGATTAGAGGCCATCTAGTGGGTGACTGTGGAAAAGGTGTTAGAGTTTGTACAGCAATAACATTGGAGCAGCAACTTCAATTTGCAAAGTTGGCTGGATGTAGTGATGACCAAATCATTACCATTCAAAATAGAAAACGACCATTAGCTGATTTGCAAGGCTCTTCCAATGTATCAGTTTCAGAGACTTGTGATAGAGGGAAGAAGAAAGCAAGTGAGAAAACTTCAATCATGGGGTTGATGAATACACAAAAACGTGAGCAAGCTGATGATGCAGTGGCCAAATTCTTTTATGCACATGCTCTTCCATTTCATTTGGCAAGGTCACCTTATTTCAAAACTATGGTGAAAGAAATATTGTCAGTTGGATCCTCTTATGCCCCCCCTGGAGAACATAGATTGCGTACCTCCCTCCTTGACAAACAATATTCAAAAGCTACCTTGTTGATGGAGGAGATGAGGCAGACATGGCTTAGGACTGGTTGTTCCATTGTCATGGATGGGTGGACTGATATTCAACATAGGCCACTCATTAATGTTATTGTTACATGCCCTGCTGGTTCATACTTTCTTCGAGCTGTTGATTGTTCTGGGAAGCGTAAGGATGCTGATTTTCAGTTTGGCATTTTGAGGGAGGCTGTAGAGGAGGTTGGGCCTTCTAATGTTGTGCAGGTTGTGACAGATTCAGCTCGTGTTTGTAAGCTAGCTGGTTTGATGATTGAGAATGCTTACAAACATATTTTTTGGACTCCATGCTGTGTACATGCTTTGAATAATGCTTTGAAAGACATTGGAAAAATAGATTGGGTGAGGGCAGCAGTTGCAGAGGCTAGAGGCATACAAATGTTTGTATGCAACCATCACACTTCACATGCACTATTCCGGTCTTATTCAAAGAAAGAATTCCTCAAACCAGTTGAGACTAGATATGCTAGCTACTATATTTTGTTGGAGAGGATGATGGAGGTCCAAGATGCTCTACAAGCCATGGTTGTTTGTACAGATTGGAAAAGGTGGAATCTGTCGAAGACAAACGAAGGCAAGGAAGTGAGAGAGAGAGTACTTAGTGAAACTTGGTGGGCCACTATCAAGTAAGAAATCTGAAAATTTAAATTGTTTTTGAAATTTTGAATTTGTTACACTTTGTTTTACTTTGTAGTTTGTATTTTATTATTTTAAAAGTTCTAATATTTAATTTGTTGCTTGTAGGTATATTTGCTCTTTCATATCACCAGCTGTGAGGGTAATCCGGTATGCAGATACAGACTCTCCTAACTTGGGAGAGATATATGAGACTTTTGATAGCATGCTTGACCAAATGAAGCAAGCTATTCGTCAAAAGGAACCTGAGTTGAGATTTTATGAGGACCATATTAGGCCTATTGTGACAAAGAGGTGGAACACAATGAATACCCCTCTTCATATGCTTGCCTATGCTCTTAATCCGAAGTGGTATGTACCTAGACCTGGCAGAATGCTTCCTTCTGAGGATGACGAGGTGATAGAGGGGCTTACAGCAGCCCTTCGTAAAATGTATACCGATGAGATAGCAACCATTATTAGAGAGCAGTGGCTTATGTTTGCTGATCTTCAGGGTCCTACATTCAGCAAACCAGAAGCTAGGACAGATAGGGCCACCATTGCACAGAACAACCCCATTGGATGGTGGAAATTTCATGGGAAGGACACACCAGATTTGAAACAACTTGCCATTCGTTTGCTTTCACAGATTGCTAGTTCCTCTGCTGCAGAGAGGAATTGGTCCACCTATGGCTTCATACACTCCATTAAGAGGAATAGGCTTACTTCAAAACGAGCTGAGAAATTAGTTGCAGTTCATAGTGCCTTGAGACTTCAGGACCGTCAGACTACTGAGTATCGGCAAACTCCAGCAGCACGATGGGATGTTGATCCTGAGGACGTTAGACAAATTGATGAGGATGAGGTGCAACCAGGATTGGTCGGGCTACCATTGGATGATCCACTCTTGCCAGAAGATGATAGTGACTCAGATAGTTCTCAATCTTTTGATATTGATAGCCCGAATGAGGCTTAATTTCATAGACTGTTGGAACTTTGAACTTTGAGACTTTTGGATGCATGTTTGAAACATTTGGATATTGATATACCATGGTTTTATTGATGTTTCATATTGCTATGATACATTTTATAATGCTAATGACATTTATGATTTATTATGTTGTTACTTGTTATGCTACTACTCTCACGATTTATTATATTGGTGTGAGCAATTATTAATTTATTGACATATATCTCTCTCTTTCCCTCTCTCTGTCTATAATATAATAATATATTAATAAATTTTGAAAAAATCATATATATATATATGTATTTTGTATGTCGCCGTCCCCTACCGTCCCCTAAAAATGAGCCCCTAGGAAATGTCCCGGAAACGCGTCCCCAGCCGTCCCCCCGTCCCCGTCCCCAAAAGGACCTGGAACACGCTTTTCAAACTCTTTAATTGTCTTGTAGCATTATGATGATCATTTTTAGGGATCAATGAGCCATATAAATGGCTTGATGTTGCCAAACTCTTCTATTTGGCATGTTTATTGCATTTGGCAGGGACTGTAGCTGCAGCGCAGCTCTTGTTAATAAAAGAAAGGATGTCATTCCTTGATTTCAAATAAAAGTTCAAGATTACAAAGGCAATGGATTTTTCTTTTAAGCCATCTTTTTTTATGGCCCAAGATTATGTTGGTAAATCAACGGTGGATATAGCCAAGGCATGGAATTTGGATCAGCAAACACAAGAAATGGCAAAGACAGTCATAACCGTGCCAATGGAAAACTTGAGCAAATGGTGCTATTCCAAGGTGGCAATGATAGGCCAAAATCATGCCGATGTTTTTCAAGAGTGACAAGCACTCCACTAAACTCTTCCCAACAAAGAACTTAAATAGAAGAATGGCACACTTTTTCAGTGGCTAAGCCAGGGAGAAATGGTGCCCAAGGTGGCAACATCATGATAAAACTATGTCTAACCTATAAGGAGTACATGAATAAAACTTGGCGCCATTTTGAGGTGGCAAGGCCAGAGGAAAATCGTGCCAAAAGTCAAAGTGTGGCAAAGGGCTAACAATATCCTTCCAGGAATGAGATAGTTTAATTCAAATGATAAGACGATACTTTGAGATGGCTTAGACAATCGGATATCGTGCCCAAGTGGCAAGAGCTAAGTATAACTCTGCCATGGATAAAGAAGTTAAAAATAACATGAAAAAGGCACACTTTTCCGCGGGCAATGCCACTCCAAAATTTTGCCTTCATCTAAAAACATTAGAGTATGGCACACATTATGAAATGACATACCGAGCACAAATCCATGCCTTAAGCAGCAAAGAAGTACATAAATTGCGCCTAAGGAAGAAGTCACTCATATGTTTTAAAGTTGTTCTTGAGTTTTTGAAGTGGGATAAGTGGAGGATATCTCCTCCTAACACATATAAAATGTGAAAACTCTATTGAGTTACTCCTAACACATATAAAATGTGAAAACTCTATTGAGTTACTGATTATTAATCTCCTATTTATATAAATTTTTTGATTGTTGAAAATTAATTCACAACAAATATTGAAAAATAACACAACTGTAATTTCACTAATAAAAATCACAGGAATAGAGAAGAAAATATGCAAAACAATGAACACAATTTTTTGGACAAATTATCCCTAGAAAAAAGAAAATATGCAAAACAATGAACACAATAGTTTTGGACGAATTGTCCCTAGATAAACCCCGAAGGGAAAACCAGTTCTACAGATGAGGAATTTTATTAAATTTCAGCAAATCAAGAAATACATAAACTGTTTGCCTCTTACTGTAGAGCTCTGACAATTTTCTTCTCTGAAAATTCTTCCCTCAATTTCTCCTGCTGACATTCCACTACTGTTATCTCCAACACTATCACTGTGCCCTTGCTATCATTGCAAATTTATTTGCTATCAATGCAAATCTTTCTCAAGTGTTTGTTCTTCAAATGCCCATTGATCCCCTTTTATACTCTTCTCATTGAAAAACCAATGACCATGATTTAATCTCAATCGATGGCTAAGATTAACTAGACTCTAACAAACCCTAACTAACTAGTTTCTAGAAGTCTAGAGGAATCAAATAATTAATTAATTAATATTCTTGGGTATGGAGAAACTTGTCCAAGCTATATAAATTAACACTCCCTTTTAGCGAGGAAGGTGTTCTGCATGACACCCAACATATCTCTGAAGAAGATGAATTTTTCCTTCCCCAATGTCTTTGTCAAAATGTCTGCTACCTGCTGATCTATAGGTATATATTGTAGCTAAAAAATCCTTTGTTGTACACAATCCTTGATGAAGTGATATCTAATGTCTATAAGCTTAGACCTATCACGAAACACCGAATTCTTAGACAACCTGATGCAACTCTAATTGTTGTAGTGTATCACCGTAGTCTCAACCCTCTGACCAAACAAGGCTACCAACAACTTCTGAAGCTATATAGCCTCACACGTTGCCATGATAGTTGCTATTTATTTTGCTTTTGCAAAACTCAAAGCCACAGACTTCTGCTTATTGTTGTACTAAGAGACAACTCTTGATCCTAAACTGAAGCGGCACCTTGAAGTGCTTTTCATGTCTGTTGTACTGCCTGCTCAATCTACATTAGTATAGCCTATCAATCTGATACCATCACCTTGAGCATATTTGATTCCATACTCGATTGTACCATGCAAATACTGCAATACATGCTTTGCCACTATCTAATGCACTCTCTTCGGCTCAACCATGAACTAACTAAGAGAGTTTACTACAAAGGATATATCTAGCCTGGTGTTGACCAAATACATGAGAGACCTAATCAACTATCTGTATATGGTGGGGTCTACATCCTTGTCCCTAGATGAGTCTACCTTCTTCCAATTCATGATCATAGGTGTAGACATAGCTCTGCAATTATCCATCTCGAACCTCCTTAAGATTTCTTTGCAATATTTCCCTTGTCCAAGGAAAATCTCTCCATCTATTTGCCACACCTCCATGTCTAGAAAGTAGTGCATAAGCCCCAAATCCTTCATCTTGAACTCTGCTGCAAGGTCCCTTTTGCACTCCTCTATGAGCCCTAGTGAACCTATTAAAAATAAGTCATCCACATATAGAACAAGAATGAGAACCTCACCCCCAACCACCGAGTAGTAGAGGTTAGCATCCACCTCACTCTTCATGAAGCCCATTCCCTGCAAGTATCTATCAATGCGCTCATACCACGCCCTGGGAGTTTGCTTGAGTCCATACAAAACTCTCTTCAATCTGCAGATGTGGGTTTTGTTGTTGTGTGCTACAAAGCCCTCTAGTTGTTCTATGTATACCTCTACCAATTCACCATTAAGAAACGTCTTGACATCCATTTGATGGATCTGTCATCCCATCTGTGCTACAAGTGAGATCACAGCACGTATAGAAGTATACCTGGCCACAGAAGCGAATGTTTCCTCATAGTCTATTCCCTTTTTCTGAGAGAATCCCTTAGCCATGAACATTGCCTTGTGTTTTTCAATGCTACCATTTGCATTGTGCTTGATCTTATAGATCCAGTGTGATCCAACCACTGC
The DNA here is from genome assembly GCA_007258455.2 of Sequoia sempervirens. Lineage (NCBI taxonomy): Eukaryota > Viridiplantae > Streptophyta > Pinopsida > Cupressales > Cupressaceae > Sequoia > Sequoia sempervirens. The sequence continues at coordinate 64,857 of VDFB02027655.1, read as the reverse complement.
CCTATCTGTTGGTCTAGGCACAACTTCCCACACATCGTTCTGCACTATTGAGGTATATTCCTCAACCATCACATCTCGCCACGCCTGCTGTTGTGTAGCCTCCTAATAGCTGGAAGGATCGCTATCTACCAAGTGACTAACTAATGCCATATAGTAATTATACTTGGCTGCTAGTTGTCTTTGTTGTCTATTGCTCGTCCTAGGAGCTCCCCCAAAATTCTTAGTATCCCTATGTGTTTGTTGGTGCCTGCTGCCAACTGTAAAGGATGAAATATCAACCTCCATGTCTTCCTGATGCATCTCTTGAATATGTTGCATCTGTTGCTCCATGTTTTGCAAACTCTCAGCACCTGAGTCTGTGCTTGTACTAGTAATTGTACTCGAACTTCGCTACCCCTAATCCGATTGAACAATCCTTGGAGCTTCTACTGGTTGCTTACTTTGATCATCTGTTGGCAAATCTCTGGACCTCCTAAATGCCTTGTCCTCCATGAATTTGACATCATACCTAACTATAATCCTCTTAACACTTGGAATAAATATTTGATATGCCTTTGAGGTCTCGATGTACCCCACAAGGTACCCTCTTTCTGTAGTCTGATCTAACTTGGAATGTGTAGGCTCTAGAATGTGACAAAATGCCAAACTCCCAAATATCCTAAAGTGGCTGACATCTAGCTTCTTCCTTGAGAATGCCTCCTCTGGTGTCATCTTTCCCAATACCTTATGTGGAACCCTATTCTATATGTATACTGTCATACTACATGCATCTACCCATAAGTTACGTGGCATATCCTGGTCATACAACATAGCCAGGTTGTTGCCTCCAATATGAAACGATTCTTTCTCTCAACAACCCCATTCTGTTGCAGGTTGTAAGGAACAGTTCACTCTCTTTTGATTCCTTCCCTAGTATAGAACTCCTGGAACTCTTTCCCTTTGTACTCGCCTCCATTGTCTAACTAAAGAAGCTTTATCTTCCTATCTGTCGAATTCTCTACAAGAGCTTTGAACTCTTGGAAATGACTGAAGACCTCATCCTTGGTCTTCAAGAAGTATATCCAGGTCTTCCTAGAGAAATCATCAATAAAAGTAACAAAGTACTTGTCTCCTCTGAGAGACTTCATCGACATTGGTCCACATATGTTTGAATGCACTAGATCAAGAACACCCTTGGATTTGTTGTCACTCCTTGGAAAAACTACCTTCGCAAACTTCCCCAACACACATCCCTTACATACATCATCATGTTTTGTGCTCACCTCTTGAACACCTATCACTGTCTCACGAAGCAATTTAAGTGCTCCATGATGTATATGGCCCATCCTCCTATGCCATAGCTCTCCTTGATCTCTAGGATTACTGTTGCTCATAAGTGCCTTATAAGTATCAAACTACAACTTGTAAAGTCAGTTGCTCCTAACTCCAATAGCTATGGGTGATTTCCAATCCTTATGCTTGATTAACACATGCAACCCTCTAAAGAGTACATTGTAGCCTTTATCCTGAAGGACAGATATGGAAATCAAATTCGTGTCCAAGCCTGGCACATGCAACACATCATGAATGGGAATCACCTTGCCATTCTCCCTTTGAAATAGAACAGTCCCTTTCCCAACTGGATTGAGTTTGGACATGTTTCCCATAGAAATTTGGATTATGATGTCCTCCTCCTTATAACTGGAGAAGTACTCTCTAACTCTTGTCATATGAAATGCCCCACTATCTATATACCAAACACCCTGTGAGGTTGAGCTAACGATACAAGCTATGAGTTCAAACTCATCCTCCATTCTACTAGAAAGCTCATCTGCAGTTGTTGAAGGTGTTGTTTTCTTCTTGTCGTTCTTTTCATTTTTCTTCCTTTGCGGGCAATCGCTGACATAGTGGCCAAACTCGTGACAGCCATAACATTTGATCTTAGACCATTTGAAAACTCTAAATCTTTTTAATATTCACAAATCTCATTCAAATTCTAGATTTTTTATGATTCTCACAAATCATATTCAAATTCACATACCTTCCTTCTTAAATCTAAAAATTATTAATCCATCTCACTAGCATAATTCATTGATTTTATCATGCAAATATTCACTATACATCAGATTTATTCTTCATATTTCTGCTCTTATTCTTCCTTTTGATATGCTTTTAAAACTTAAAAAATATTCATTAAACTTCTTGCTTTTGACTCCCAATCCTTCATCTTTTTATATCTCCATATTTCCAAGAGATACCCCCTTTCATAATAGACATCTTTTCAAACAACAATGTCCTTTGAAAAATCATTATATCTCCTTAATTGTACCTTTTCATTTTTATTTGGGGCGCTGCCATTTTAAGCTAGTATTTAGTTCTTTTACCTTTGATTCCTTCTTCATAATATGGATTGTAGTTTTTGAAACTTTGTTTGATCCTTAAGGATTCTTACTTTTAAAAAATGAATTGCCTCATTTATCATCGCTGCCTTCTTATTGACAGAAGTGGCTATCTAGCCCTGTGAATGCACCGAAGGCATGGATGGGGTCATACATCATGTATCCAGCTGCCCAATCAGTAGTTAGCTTAATGTTGAGCAGCAACATCATGCATCCAGCCACCCAAACAACAGTTAACTTAATGTATGACCCCATCCATGCCTTTGATACATTCATAGGGTTGAATAGCCACTTCCCTTATTGACATGGTTTGTTGTGTTTTTACTTATTTTTATTACTAAATAAATTGCTCACTTTTATAAGTTTTGTTGCCTTTTAATGCTATTTCATATTATTAAAAGGAAGGTTGGTCCATAATAGATATTTTTAATTTTATTTATGTTGTCAAGGCAAGGAAGTTGGCCTCCATAACAAGTCTTAATATTTGATTTTATTTATTTTAATTGCAGATTTGTGACAGATGCTAGGTAGATAAGGTTCTATCAATATTAAAGATAATTTATGATTTGTCTTTGACATATTGACATCAATGACAATATATTCTAACAATGTCGACATCTCTTCCAATTTTATTTCAGTTGTGTTTTGTTTGCAGCTAAGGGGGAGTGCCCACTTTAAACCAGTTTTATATTATTAGTTGTTTAGGTTTAGATTTGCTTCAAAGTTTGTTTCATATCAGGTTTTTTAGAAGCTTTTAAACATTTCATTTTAAAACCACTTTTATTAGTAAATAAGATTATTTAATGTATCAACATTTGTAACCTACAAAATAAGTGTTTTGGGCATAAAACATTTAATAAATGATAACTAATGCTACATTTATGTTATCAAAATCATTTTTCAATGTTTATTATTCTATTAATTATATTGAAAGCAGGTTTTACCACCAAATTTATTTTGAAGTTATATGTTTATTTAAATTGTGGTTTTGCATACAACTTAATAATTTGATTTATAGAATCATGTGTTATCTTGTGTTGTGTTCCTTTTAAAATCTTAGTTACACTAAATGTTAGTCTTTGTTTTATCCAATTGCAAGATCTTATTTGTGTATTTAAATAGGTTGCTTTCATTTATTAAATATAAAATTCACTCATCAGACAAGTTGGTAATAGTCTAGCACTTGTATCTAAGGCAAAAACATAGGCACATAATCATCTTCATTTATGCAAACCCCTCTTAGTGAATCTTGTAGAACACATATATTTGTATATCTTGTCCATAGTTTTAGTCTATGGTTAGTTTATCTTAGGTTTAGGTCAATTTAGATCTCAAGGAGTTTCCCCTCCAAATTTGAAGATAGGTTTCACCTCACACATTGTTCTATTTCGGATGTCTTTCAAAAGACAAATTAAAACACTAACAATTTTTTCATAAGATGGATTTTTATGAATTTGAGTCACTAGATTTGATTTCCTATTGATTGTATATTTTTTAATGCTCATTGGGTCAATTATAGCATTTGTGTGTGGTAAATTTGTATTTTGTGCTTTTAGATTTGTTCTTGTGTCACATCTAAACTTATATTGCTAATTCCCAATATGTTTGAAGGCCTATGACCCAATTGTTGTACATCTATAGCAATCTCCCAAGATACTCTTTAATTATATGAAGGCCTATGAACCCATTATTGTAGAACATGTATCAATGATCTACCAAGATGGTAGTGTAATCATTGTGTGGTTAATAGATGTTGGCATTCTTTGGATTATCCATCATATCTTTGTTCTAGTATCCTTTATATGTACTATTGTGCATAGAGGAGAATCCAATGTAATATTGTATTATTGTATAGTGAGGAGTATCTTTGTGCTAACAAAGGAGTGTCCTTGTATATTAAAGGAATTCAAATTTGGTGTTACCTATATGTAAGTGTGTCAAAATGTCAATATATAATGAGTTCTACGAAGGAATTGAACCATGATGTTTTGATTTGAGTCATTCCAAAGTTCCATGAATCAAGTTGTTGGAGATAAGTTTAATATTTTCATTTAAGTCATTCAAAGATTATATGGAGTTGTTGGAAATGGACTTGATGTTTGATTCAAGACATTCCAAAGGATAATGCATTGAGTTGTTGAATTGGACTTGATGTGTGAATCAGATCATTCTAAAGAATGGTTGAGTCTTGTGTTTCTTCTTTTTTTCGCATGTATTTGTCTTTGTCTTGTGATTGTATTTGTCTTATATTGTTGGTATGTGTATTATGTTTGAAGTGTTTGAATGTGTTTGAGTTAGACTACTAGTTGTTGAAAATTATATTTTGATTATAATCTAAACATGAATAATAAGATTCAAGAACTTAATAAAACCCAATTGTATTGGTACATTGACTATGAAATTTTTATTTGACCACTTCATTTCAAGTTGATGGATGGTATCAATTGGTTTCCATCAATGGTGTGTTCATATTGCCCCCCACACACTAGATGCCTAGAACAAGTGGGAGACACTTGTGTAGAAAATAATTGGATACACTATACATTGGATATGCTTGACATGTTGCCATTATTATCATGTTATACTAAGATTTAGCTTTGAACTTATTGTAAAGCATTGAATGTGACGACCATGTTGTAAATGGATTATTGATGTATGTAAATGGTGTGAGTTGAAATGGAATTATATTTGAAATATATTTTCAAACGTATTTTTTATAGTTGAGTTTATACTTGTTGTGTGATGTGTATGTGTAAAAGTAAAAAAAAATGGATTTCCATTTTGGGGGTTGCTACAAAAGGACAAGTTGCTAGAGTAAAAAAGGGACCTAAGTGTTTTGAGTAATTCAAACACTCAAGATGTTGATGTCAAACTAGTAACATGTAATTAATTTTTTGAATAGATTTGGTTTAAAATATTTATTTTTGAGATATTCAATTAATATTTTCAAATCCTAAAAGCATATTCATTGTAACCTATAATAAGTTCCTTGAGCACAAGATATTCTTAATGAAATTTGATGGTATGCTTATGCTATAGAAATTGTTGTTCAAGCCAAAGTTGATATTGAATATGCGTGTCATTTTTAAGTTGAAAGTAAATTATATTGAGTCAAGATTTTTAAGACTTCTTTTCAATTGATTTGTGGCTTTAAATACAACTTAGCTATTTATTTATTGAAATTGTATGTTGTACTCCTTTCAAAATCTTATTTGCAATGAAAATTTGTTCTCTATTTTAGCCTTTGAAGGTGTCATTTTTGTGTGTTTGGGTTTGTTGCCTCATCCTTAATATCTAAATATCTCATTACAACAATAATTTAGTGCTTGTATCTAAAGCAAAAACAAAGGTATGTAATCATTTTCATTGTTTACAAACCCCCTCAAAAAATCTTGTATGGCATACATATTTTTATATCCTATGTTTGGTTTTGGTCTAGAGTGAATTTAATTTAGTTTATAGTTTAGTTAGATCTCAAGGAATTCCCCTCCTAATTTGAAGAGAGTTTTTACCTCGTATCGGTCCATTTTGTGTTATCCTGTAAAAGACAAATTAAAACACCAACAAAACTATATAAAAAGGGTTAGGTAAAACAAGGTGAAGTATTGCATATCAAAAATTAGTATAAACCTATGTTTGGTGTCAATCATAATTTCATTGATGTTGTGCAAATGTGGTTCCTCTTGATGTATATGGTAGATATGGTTTAGCCGCCCATATATGCATCTAAAAGATGCAATTTATTGGGGAAGAAACAACAAATAGGCTAGATTTAAAAGATGAAAGAGATTCATCCTACATAGGCAAATCAAAGATCTTCCTAGTAAGTGCACATCAAGAAAATAGGTTGAAATATGCCACTAACAAACTTAATTCACTAAGTTCTCTTCTCTACTTGGCAAGATTCTTTTGAGAGATAAGCTAGGTGTTCAATATGAGGTTTATTTTAGTTCAGCTAATAGCCAAGATCATAAGCAAGCAAAAGAATTTTGGCACTAGTTTTAGAGGAGATGGTAGGTTGGTCATAAGAGGTAATAACCATACAACACCACATGTTATTTAAGAGACAAGTTGAGGGAATTATTTCCACATCATTTGAGTTCATAAGCTTTTGGGGGACCAAAAATGTCTTAATTGGGAAGGTGTGCTTTGTAAGGCCCTTGGCATATGTGCCTTATTTTGTTGCTAGTACTATTTTGATTTTGATACACCAATGATGTTTTGTATTTCTATCAAGATGTATACTACATGAATACATATGTTATGATCTGATGTTTGAATCTATGGTTGTGTTTCAAATTTATTATTTTCATGATATATATATATATATATGATTGCATTACCTAGTTTAACATTATGGATCTTATGTGAAGCTTTATAATTTAGTGTGGTATACTTTATATTGTGTTATCATATTATATTTTTTTATTTGATAATATCACATTGGATGCTTTTTATATTGTTCTTTGGATATCTTATTTGGTGCAAATATAACGCATATTTTAACTAAGTGTATAGGCATAAATTTTCCCCAATGGTGGTTACTTAGAAAGAGTTCAAGACTCACGTAAATGTGTCTAGTCAAATCCCCCATCTAACTCGATTTGAGTTGCATCATGAATTCTTTGTGAAACTCAGTGAAACCATGATTTGAATTGATGTCAATTTTAGATCCCTATGTTGTGATAAACTTGTAAAGTGTGTGAATTACCTTGCACATGTTTATTCAACCTTTCTCATACTTGCATTTATTTAGTATCTAAAATGCTTAGTTTGAATGTTTACAAAATTATGTAATGCACTTGTAAAGTGTGTGAATTACCTTGCACATGTTTATTCAACCTTTCTCATACTTGAATTATGTTATGCGACTTGAACTTCACTAATCCTAGGAAAGGGACAATTTCGAGGGGGTTATCCGTGGAATGAGCGCTGCTAGATTCCGGATAACAAGGCTCCTGGGGATCTTCCTTCAACCGTTTCTTGAAATGAATGAAGGAGTCGCCAAAACAGGTGAAAATTATGTAATCAACTTTCGAAAGATTACACAACTTGGACTTCAGCCACAGCCTATGTGAGATGTGAATCTCTCCTCTCGGAAAGGGGAGGCGCCCTTCTTACTACTAAGAGAAACAATAGTAAATCACAAAAGTAATTACACAATGTACACGAAAGTCACGGAGTGGGGGGGGTGTGTTACATTCATACTTCTCTCTTTTTTCAGAGAAGATGTTTACAATGTTTCACGTGTTGGAAGTTCCGAATTCTTGATAACTAAAAACTAACAACCAGCAGTAATGCCAATATCTCTATCTCGTCAAAGCGAAGCGTAGAGATACCAGAAGTAATCAACAACAAACAAAAGAAAATAAAATGGGAAAGCTCACGAAGGCACAAAGTCGTTCCGTAGCTTTATCAATGTCGGATCTGCATAAACGTACCGTTTGCTACGCTAGAAGCACAAAGTCTTCTTAGACGCAACAATTCTTCGAACAGCATGAACGATTACAAGCACAAAGTCTTGTAGATCATCCAACCAAAATGTCAACGAGCACGAACGATTACAAGCACAAAGTCTTGTAGATCTTTCGACAAAGTATCCAAGAGAATGAATAATTATAAGCACAAAGTCTTATAGATTATCCAACAAGAACATGCATGAGCATGAATGATTATAAGCGCAAAGTCTTATAGATCACTCAACCAATGATAAACAAAATAACAATGCAATCTAAATAATAGATGTAACACAAAGTTTACATCAACCACTTAGAGTCTTTCAGATTCCTGAACTAATCACTACCAAATCAAATCAACTTACAAAAGTATCGAATCCAACACAAAGTTTGGCTTGCAATCCTTTCCTTTATTGATTGAATCTCATTCACAAAATATGAACGCAAAGTTTCACAAGTTTGCTTACAAAAGGGCAGCACTTCGTTGCAAAAGACTAAAAGATAATTTACAATGAAAATCCCTCACATTATATAGAAAGAGGGATGAGCAAAAGAAGGAAAGAGATTGAGAAAATCAGGGAAAGTTAGGTGAGCGATTTTAGGAGATCTCACCTAACTTTGACCAAAGTCAAAGTGTAATTTGTTTTGAAAATATTACATCTTTGGACTTGGTGTAATTACAATTTACAAAATGACATTCAAAAATGTCGAGAAATATTTACAAGATGCATAATGGGATGCAAATGTCTAACACTGGAAGCAGGAAGCTTCTTCATTTTTCTTTGCTTGGGCGCTGAGTCTTCATACTTCTTCCCGGTCTCCTGCATGAACTTTTTATTTGGAAGAACCAAGATCAAAGGAGGACATCACCTTCGGGATCACTTGACGAGATCTGGGAGAAACTGCAAGGATGGTGAATCAACAGCGTTAGCGGCAGCATTGGGAAGCGTGAAAGCGAACGATGTTAGGGCGTGAAACGAGCAACTAGGCACAAACGATGGGGAGCGAAGAAACGGGGCGGAATGGAAATAGAGCAATTTTGAAGAGACTAGGTTAAAAACTGCCAAAAGTGTAAAGGTGTTAAAATTCAGCTCCATTGCACAAAAAATGACTAAGTCTGGAAGAAAAGTGCAAAGGTGTGAAAATTCAGCTCCATTGCACAAAAAATGACCAAGTCTGGAAAAAGATTGTGAAAAGTGTAAGGGCGCTAAAATTCAGCGCCCTTACATCTCAGGAAAATTGACTTTGATGCAGGGGCGCTAAATTTTAGCGCCCTTGCACTTTTCAGAGTTAGAAAATATTTCGACATGTGCAACATGTCAGGGCGCTAAATTTTAGCGCCCTTGCATTTCAGACATATTTTGGATAAAACAGATGTAGGGATGTATGGAAATGGCGCTCTGAGTTGGCAAAATTTGTCTGCATGGAGTTGCCATTAAAATTGGAGAATAAGGAGAAAGCAAGGGTAACAACTTACAAAGATGAAACGCGAAAAATGTTGGAGAGGGATGTCAAAAAACGTATTTGCAGTTTGAAGAAAACTCGCCCAGCATGAAAAGAGGAAGAACAAAAATCATAACAATGAAAATGGTGAATTAAAACACCTTTAAGCAAAAGAGAAAATCGAAAACCTAACTCAAGTCGAGCAATAAATTTAGGCACGAAAAGTGGCACGATTGACGAAAAATGCAAAAAAGATGAAGAAACGCGCTAGGGCCAGAAAAAGTTTAAGTGTCAGGAAAAAGTGTAATGGCGCTAAAATTTAGAGCTATTACATTTTGGAAAAAGTCACTTCATGCAGGGGCGCTAAATTTTAGCGCCCTTGCATTTTCCAGACTTAGCCAATTTTGGCTTCAGGGCAGGAGCGCACTTTTTCAGTGCCACTGCATTTTTCACAATTCGCTAAGTACGAACAGTGAGACTTCGCGAAGGAGCTCGTTTCGAAGGTCTTCGCGAGGCGAACATGGGGGAATGCTCGAATTGACTATTCAAGACTTTGGAACGCATTTCGAGGTGGTTGAAAATCCTCGTTATGCGACTTGAACTTCATAATCCTAGGAAACAACAAGTTTCGAGGGGGTTATCCGTGGAATGAGCAACGCTAGATCCGTGATAACAAGTTGAAAGGTAGTAAGTGATTTTCTAGTTGAAAAGAAAATAACTAAATATATATATATATATATATATTGAAATGTAGAAAAATGTAAGGTGGTGATCAACATGAAATGATTAAAAGGGTATGGGATGTACCTATGCTTTCTCTATTTTCATTAGGAAAAGAGATCTCCCAAAGGTAGGATTGACTTTCAACCTTTAGGTGAGTCAACCCTATTAGAGGATCTATTGTTTCCTTTATGATGGAAAATGACAAATATGACTGAAATGCACTTTGGGGAGATAAAAATAAAATACTTAATGCACTCAATTGTATGATGTAAAACTCGAAATGAAAATTTAAAAAGATAATGCAAATAGAAACATCTTTACGGAAGATCTGAGAAGGATAAAGTAGTGCGCACCTGTCTAAAGACTGTATTTTGCAGCCTGAAGCAAGACTCATTCACCTTAGGGTGAATGGGTCCCAGTAGCCCTTTCTAAAACTTCAAAATCTAGATATGTAGTTTTGTGTTTTCACTTTCCTCCTATACCTGTTAAGCTCACTCCTAAATTTGGACCTATAGCAAATCTGCAACAGAAAATGTTGTTTTGGGTGTATAGGGGTTTTCCTCGGTCAAACCCCAAGTTTGGTAATTAAACCTTGATGAAATGATGTAAATCTAATAAATAACAGTGTCTACAAGCCCTAACCTAAAGCATATCTAAGGTTGTTAAGAGCTAATTAATATGCAAAGAAACCCTACTCAAGTGTGTTAAAGCATTATTCCTATATGATAATGACAAATGATAAAGATTCAATTGGGAAGAAGTCCATACACCCCAATAAAATTTGAAATATGACAATACCTTGCTTTAGGTAGCTTGTAGAATGAAGATAGAAGATGGGATCACTTAGGAAACAAGTCATTAGGTTAGGAAAAATAGCCAAATGCATCTCACAAACCTAGAATCCATCATGATCCACCATAGGCATCAACCTTCAATCATAATCAATGCTTGATCAATTATTTGACAAGATGAGCTTGAAGACCTATAAATACACACAAAATGTTGCTCCAAGACTTCAACTTTGCTTGCTTGAATGTTCGCCAAAAGTTCTCCTTTTCTCCTTGATCTCTCAAACTTGATCTCTTGCTCCTCTCTAGTTTGAAAATGGTGAAAAGACTAGGCTTTATAAGCTTCTTCTCTAATTTCTTGAATATTAGATCCCAATAGCCGGCATGTAACACTTGAATCTAGGACTTTAAAATACTTCCAAAAACATATTTAAATTTTGATTTTGGATCTTAAAGGGGAGGCAAATGGGTCCTAGCCTAAAAATCAAGGATCAATGTGTTTTGGGGTTTTAAATTAATTAAATGCATTTATTCAATGCATGTTGCAATGTTGGAAAGCAATAAAAATAGGCCTTGGGATGCATAATAAAGGTGTTTAGGGGCCTATTTATGAAGGCTAAAAATGCATAAATATAAGGTCACTAAAATAGGTCCAAATTAAGTGTGAAATTGTACTATCACATAGAAAGGAGTATAATTTTCTACAATATATATATATATATATATATATATATATATATATATATATATATCTTTTTGGAAATAACTAGCTTGGAATGTGGAAAGGAGAAAAAAATATAGAGGGCTTTAGGTATTTTTGAGTGTTGAGGAAAAGAAAATCTATCCATTTCAAAATAGTTGTTCAATCTTGCATTTTTTCCCTCTTATTTTCTTCCTCCATGGTTGTGCGAGCTCTTGCTTTGGGAAAAGATTTCTTGGAGATTTAGTTATGGATTTGGATTGATCTACCTTTGATTATGCTTCGGTTGGCAAAGCTTGTTTGGCATGAGCAAGAAAGAAATGTTTCTTCTTGGGGTTTGCTTGAATAATGTAAACCTCTTCTTGATTTATATGCTTCCAATTTAATTGTGCTCAATTTTAGCCATGCCCACTATGTGCCAACATCCAATTTCATGACTCAATCTTATATCTCCATTTGTTGTGGTGCCTTCTAATCTAATTCAATGTCTTCAAAAGGTCAATTTTATCTCATCCTTCACTTATTTATTAGCTTTCATCTACAATACTATTGAGTGAACTATTTTACTACTCTTTCTTGCATCCCTAGTGTTTTGGTGCTCTGCAATATTTTGTAGTACCCCCTATTATCTTGTAGTGGCTGCCTATCATTTGTCATCATTTTCTATAAATAACTTAGAGCATAGCTTTGCAGGCCTTAAATATTATAGATTAGATTGAGTTTTCCCCCGTGTTGCATTGAATTTGTGGTAGCCCACCTTATATAACAAATTTGAAATAAGCTAAGAGGGTTTTCCATGAGTCAAAAAAGTTATCCAAATATTTATTTGTGCCATCCTATATATCTGATCATTATATTTTAAAGTATTCAAAAAATCTAAAAATCTTTAAGTGTTGGGTTTGTTTAGGTTGTTTCTTTAAGTTTTTTACTAGTGTAGGAGTTACAATTTTTTTTGGTTGTTCATCCAACATGTCTTTCCACCTGATCTCAACATCTTCATCCTTTGTCATGTAAAATTTCTTTAAGTATGGTTGTCAAAATTTTGACCTCTCCTTTACCTTCATACTATCCATCTAAGCCTTGAAACCTTTGACCCAATGCCTTCGAAACATTTGTGTGCTAGATTTTCATACTTGTGCTTCCCACAATACCATTTCCTTGGCATCCCCAAGCTTTGATCCCCAAAGCTTTACAATGGACACTTAAGTTTATTACTCCCCACTAGACCATTAGAGTTCGCCTTCCCCAAGTACCCTTCACATAACATCCCTAACTCTTGACTCAATTTTTTTCTCTAAGTACTCTATCAGAGTAGCGTAATAGTACAAAACTGTGTCACACTTTCAGCCAACTTATCAGCACAACTAAATTTAAATATTTCTAACTAAAATTCAATTTTGGTCAAACATATGGTCTAGTAAGATTCATTCTAGCTAAGTTAGATATTTTCACAACTTTTCCAACAAGAATTGTTAAGTAGCGCCACTTTAAGGCCATTTTACCAAAAAAAATAAAACTATTTGAAAAAATTGAGGTTTGAATAACATCTACTCATGTAAATAACATTTT